>JAKKZI010000232.1:0-12972 GCA_037576675.1 Pangasius sanitwongsei
TAATTCTAAGAATTTTCTTAGAATTTCGTCACTAGGAGCAACTTTTAGGCTTAGGAAGCTTTGTGAATACGGGCCCTTTTTCCTTTCTTCAACTGTCCAGTTTCAGTGAGTCTGTGTGCATGATAGCCTCAGATTGTTGTTCTTTGTTGACAGGAGTGGAACCTGATGTGGTCTTCTGCTGTTGTAGCTCATCCATCTTAAGGATTGATGTGTTGTGCATTCTGAGATGCTTTTCTGCTTACATCGGTTGTAAAGAGTATTTATGTGAGTTACTATAGACTTCCTGTCAGCTCAAACCAGTCTAGTCATTCTCCTCTGATTTCTCTCATCAACAAGGTGTTTCATCCTGCAGACCGTTTCACAGGATGATTTTTTTTTGTTTTTTCTCACCATTCTAGGTAAACCCTAGAGAATGCTATGCTAGAGAATGCCATGATAGAGAATGTGATTGACAGGAGATCAGCAGTTTCTGAAATACTCAAACCAGCCCACCTGGCACCAACAACCATGCCACAGTTAAAGTCACAGAGATCACACTTTTTCTTCATTCTGAAGTTTGATGTTAGCATTAACTGAAGCTCTTGACCTGCATCTGTATGATTTTATGCATTAAGCTGCTGCCACATGATTGGCTGGTTAGATAACTGCATGAATGAGCAAGTGTAAAGATATTCTTAATAAAGTGGATATACTCACATAAAATTATCTAATTGGCTTGTCTTTTCTAAACATTTACTAGTATATTGCTTTCACTCATTGAGACATCTCTCTAGTCAGCATACAATGTTTAGTTGAGCTTAGTGTAAATGAAAGTCACTAAAAGTCAGAACAACCCTGCGCTGATTTCACTTGTGCCAGGGTGCAACTGGCAAACAATCATAGCATTTACTACCATTTTCAATGATTCACCTGGCTGGCAATATACTTTGGAAACCACAGCCATACATTTTATTACTTTTAAATGTATCAAATGAGAGTTGACAAATACTTGAATGCAGCTGCACTGCTCTTGGCTGGAATCAGCATAAGGAAAATATCTAACCCTGAGATTCACATAAATGCTACAAACCCATTAATCTCAGTTGTGTGTCAGGGCAATACAAGGCAGTTCAAATTGTTCAGTGAAAAGACAATGTGACAAAAGATTTTATGATTTTATCAGCTTGTGGTTAACCTTTGTTTGTCTCATTACAGTTGTGTTCTTATCCCACTAAGACCAAATTTAGGCTGTCCTCCCATCACTGGGAATTAAGATTAATTTAGCTATGTGTTTATTTGTAGTTTTGATAGGACACAATAAATGTTCCTAGAAAATATAAAAGGTTCTGCAACCTAAGGGGAAAGTAGAGGGATGTTTTATGTAACATGAAACTGGAACATTTCAAGAACTTTTTGCAGAACATTCTTAGAGCAAGAAAAAGTGCTGGGCTTCTTCTTTGATGCAAGGAGTGTGTATGTATAATGCACGAACACAGGTCTTAGTGTATTTACAGTTGAGGGAATTTCTATGATCTTGTTGGAATTAACATAAACAGGCAAGCAAGAAATACAAGTTCCTGTATTCATATTCCTGTATTTAATACACTACCATATTTGGTTGTTGGGGCAAGATAATGTGAAGACTTTACTTTTACAGCTCTCTCTGAGCACAGAAATAAATACATCCACTTTGTCAAAAGATGTGGTTGCCTTCTTCCAGTCTTTTCAAAGAACATTTGGGTGTTCTACAAACCCTTGAACCTACAACACACTCAACCTACAAAATCTTTAATTGGAAAGTAAAATGTTAGGTTTTGCTGAAAAGCTATTTGTTTAGTCAAGCCTTTTGGTATAGCATTTCTCTTAGGTAAAGGTGCAGATCTGGGGGAGTTCATTGGCATAAAGTATTTTGGTAAACTGGGATGTTTGATTGCTGTAGCAAGTAGTAAAAATGATTTGCATTTAGTGATGACCACAAAATTGCCTATAGTGCAAAATGATTAATAAACTGATAAAAAAAAAAGAAGAAGAATTTCTCAGAAGCAAAAAGTGGAAGTATGTCTGACTCACCTATATGAAAATAAATTATTTATTTAGCAATATAATTATTTAGCTGCATAACCAATGGCAGGTCTCTGGAGGATTAATGGTTAGGCCACGGTGCTCTCACCTTCACGGCCTGGGTTCGATTCCAACCAACCCCAGCCACTGGGGTTGCACACTGCAGTGCCCGGTGCTGGTCCCAAGCCTGGATAAAACTGGAGATGGTTGCATCAGGAAGGGCATCAGGTGTAAAAATTATGCCAAATCAAATATATGGACCAATGATCCGCAATGATGCCTCTCTGGGGGTGAATGGGATTGATGGCTGACTTTTGCCAAAGAAAAGAAAAAAAAGTTTATTGGTCAGTGCACCCTTTGTTTGTACTGCCTGGAAGCATGTCCTTATGTTTTAAACATATCAGCAATAGTCAGAATCTCTTGCAGCTGCAGTATCAGTTAGTTGAGTAGCATAATCCAAAACAGTTTTACACACTAGTATACAGTATCTTGTTATTTGATCTTTTTAATTTGTAAATATTGCAGTTAAACACTGCGAATGTTTACCTGATTTTAGAAAAGTCTTTTGATGCTCAGACCTCCCTAATTCATCATCCATGCTCCTGCCCTGCTCTGTTGACTTTCTGCATTACGACTCATCTTCGTGGTTCAGTGGATGCCTGGATACCATAGACTTGCACCTCTGTTGGTAGATTAGTGGAAGTAACTCCTCAGGGCCCCTAGGTGGATGTGAACGTGACAAATTTTCCCATATCTTCATGTATCTTATCTTAATATGTGTACAAAATATGTGAAAAATTTTAAGAATGCCAACAATCGACATTGGAATCACAAAAAAAGTATGAGCCAGTTTTTCCTTGGTTTTCGAGCCAGAGACTTATGAACCCAAAAGCTAAGACAGATAGTTAGGGTTGGTCTACCATCTAAGGGCGTTTTCCAAAACGGGAACTTAAATTGTGACAATGTTACATTTTCTCCTCGTCTCGGTTCACTTTCACAAGGCAACATTTCAAAGCATACCAAAATGTGTTTATGTAAGTCACATGAGAGTAAACTGTCCTCTCATTGGTCAGAGTGCTCCTGTTTATGTTCCGTGGTTCCGCTCATAGCGGTCATCCATCAAGATGGATAGATAGCAGCTCCGCGAGCTTATTGTGGCTTTATTTTTAGCTGTAATTATCAGCATGGTTATCAGCATACTTATTGCCTGTCAATTTAATCGCTATAACCTTTCAGGATTGAGATGCTCGCTAAAAAAAAACTGTAAACCCTGGTGTTTTTTTGGAGGTTGTTCAGAAATATGTTCGTCAGACCAAATTTCAATGAGGAATTTTACCTCGTCTTTGGTCCTAGTTAAACCGTTGAAAACGTTGCAAACCATTATCAAAACAAACACGCTTTTTACATAACGCAGTTCCCGTCATGCATTGCTATACAGGTTGGTTCACAAAATTGCCTATAGTGCAAAATGATTAATAAACTGATAAAAAAAAGAAGAAGAATTTCTCAGAAGCAAAAAGTGGAAGTACGTCTGACTCACCTATATGAAAATAAATTATTTATTTACTCGGCATTGGCAGGATTACAATATTACAACAGGGTCTCAATATTACTTTATTTAATTTATTTCTAGCTTTATTGCTGCAGCACCTTGGAAGTTAATTGTACCTAACAAACATTTATCTGTCCGTTGTTCACTGAGGTAGTTTACTGAGGTTAGTTATTTTGTGTTTGCCAAAATGCTGCAGAGTAAAAAAAATGTTCATATTCTGACAGATTAATAAGAGGAATTCTTACCTTACTGTGCAATTAACCCGCAAAACTTTGAAAGGGACTGCTTATACAAATAGATATAAGCAGATATTAAGATATTGGTGAGATGAGTTCAGATGGTACAGAACTAAGAGCTGGTCCTCTTTTTTTGAAGGTGCTGAAATGTCACTGTTGAAAATACAGCTGCTTTCTTATAGGCCTATTCAGGCCACTAACAGACACCGTGACAGTTTCATATGAAGTCAGAGGATTTTTAAAATGAGCTCTACAGAAGTTACATATTTCTCCCCCCACCTGTGTATTTTATTGCCCACTACTATATACCTTATATATTTGTGCACTACACTGGTGCCCCCAAGAACATTTTAATGGGGTGGTCAGACAAGGCGGTAAATACTTTTTGGATGGCATAACATTAATGATAGTTATACAATCAAGTGGCTTGAAAGGAAACTGAAGATGAACAAGGAAGTATATTAGTTGACAGTAACACTGTGGATACCTGGTAAACTTGTAGTGTAAAGAATTATATTATAAAGAGTTACAGAGTAAGACACAAGTTCTGTAGGCATACTGTTTGCTTTTTTAAATACCATCTCAGTCAATCCTAAAACAATCCTGCTTTTAGATGGTAGATGATTACTTTGAGGATTACTTTGAGGATTTCCTTGCTGAAAAGAATACAGAGAACATTACATTACATTCAGTGCAAAAAGTGGAAAACTTTCTTCCATGAACTGGCATCACATTTTGATAGCTGGCTAAGTATATCGACAAACGTGTGGGAAATAGCAGCAAGATGGATCAGTTTCAGGTGCTTCCACCACAAAAATTCCACTTTATAAAACTGGAAGAGTTGACCAAGTAAATACTTAAAAATTGGGAGACAAGACAGAAGACATCCCTGTGGCTCAAACTATCGAGTATAACACCATTAAAAAAGTGTCAGCTTGTCCATAGGTGCAAGTGGGGCAGAAGCCCCTCATATTTCAGCCATTAAGTAAATGTTAATCTCAAATTCCATTGAAATTGAGTGACCCATGGTTTTAAAAATGCTATTTGATAGATATAAGCCAACGTTATAGTGATCTGTATGTCTTTATTGATTATATTTATTGATTTAAATATCCTTTCTGTATTTTATTATTTGTGGTCATTTTCACCTCATGCACTGTGAGAATGGAGATGGGCACACACCTGGTGTATCAAACACATCTATACTTGCTCAAAACAACCTGCTAGACCAGGGATATTAAACTCAAATTCTGCACGGGCCACATGAACAATTTTGTGAGCCTTTGAAAGGCCATAATCTAAGGCTATTCATTTTTAAACATATACATTTTTTTTCTGTTGATTAACATCAATAACCTAAGCTAAGAATGGTTTACAGAAACTATTCTGCATGAACTATTAGGTGACAACATTTATTATACTGACTAAAGTTAAAAATATATATCCTTTTTCCACATATCAAAAATATATGACGTTAAGAAAAAGATTTAAGAAGAACACACATGGGATTATTCTGTTAAGAACATACATGTCTTTAGTATCCCATGTCCCTTGTCTTTTGTGCCCCATCATCTTTACTTTTTCACTCATGTTTCTGTGTGGATCTCTGCTGGATTACTCAACGTGGATGGCAGCTGAAACTGAAACAAATGCCAGTAAGATTGAGCTGCTGTACATCCCTGACAATGCATCCTCATGTAAAGATCTTGTGATGTCAGAGCTCACTATCTGTCACTGCATGCAACCCTGGGGTAGTTCTGGGCAACCGACTATCATTCTTGCCTCAAACTGATTCACTAAGCTGATCCATTCATGTCTGGCATGTCTGCCCCTGCACAGCATCCCTTGCAACAGAGTCAGAATGCAGATACACAGTATGTTTTCATCTTCTCCCACACTGTATAGCAAACCTTGGTCTGCATCACTCTCCATGGCTCAACTAGACCCACCATCCCTTAAGGTACAAGTAAGACATGCATCAAGACACTTCTCTGCCCTGGCACTCAGGTGGTGGAATTAACTTCCCCTGGCTGTCCAAAGAGCTGAGTCACTGACTGTCTTAGAACTACCTCTTCAACAATCACTTAAATTAGCACTTACACTTATAAGCAAAAGTTTGGGCACCCCGGCCAAATCATATATTTTGTTGTTTGACATGAAACTCTGCCATTTTTTTAAATCACATTTTTTTCTGCAAATATTAATGCACAGTTACTTTATATTTGTGTAACTTAAAAATAGAAAAAATATTAATTGTTACTTGAAAACCATTGTTTGCAAACCTACAGTATATAATGTGATACATATCAGAGTAATCTATTGTTGATCTGTATTGTGATGTGATTTTTTTTGTCATATTGCCCATGCCTATCAGGAAAGATTGATAATTAGCTGATTAATGGAATAAAGAGGTATAAAGAAAGTTATAGATATTGAACTTACGGTCATTATTATTATTATTATTATTATTATTATTATTATTATTATTATTATTATTGCTCTTAGACAATGAGTGTGTTGGTATCTAAGTGGAACTGTAATGAAATCTTTAAATGTGATTTTCTTGTTTTTCACTTTTAAAATGCTATGACTTTACTTCTGTACGCATTTCAGTTCAGGAACATTTGTAGTTTTCAAATGTCAAAACGGCAAAAGAAAATGTCAAAATGTGACCATGTGAAGTTTTCCTAGGCCGACACACATGCACTGTATAAAGCATACAGAATTTTTCCCAACAAAATTCTCTCTCTCTCTCTCTCTCTCTCTCTCTCTCTCTCTCTTTCTCTCAGATTCTATGCATTCCTCTGAGTTTGGTCATGCATTGAGTGGAGCCCTGACTTTCCCAAAGCTGATATTAATAACACAGTCCATTGTGATACAGTTATTTTCATGGAAGCCTAGGAGGAAGTCATGTGATTTTAATTAGTCCCTGGGGCTGGCAAGGTCTCCATTAACCACGTTGTTTTAACTCACACAGCCATCCATGAACTGGAAAAGCTGAGGAAGTAGCAATCGCTGTGGCTGGGTGGGTGTCTTTATTTGAAGCTATTTTGAGCACCTTTTGTTAATGGGCTTCAGTCTTAGAAAAATCTTCTCTTCTGTCTTTTGCCTTTTACCCATTAGCATTAAAAATGTGAATAGTAACTAGCTGGTATATTGGCTTTCGGATCTGCTGGCTAATACCTTGTCAATCATCTGAGAGGAGTAAATAAATAAAATTATATTGATATAGCAGAGTGCATTTCTCTTTTTTTAAGAATACCTTTTGAACTTTCTGAACCATCATATCAAAAACAATGTAATACATTTACATCGTCAGATGGGTTGCTACATAAACACATGGCTGAAAAAGCAGGTACTTTACCTATGCAGACTCTAACTCTTATAACATTTGCATTCCTTATTGACTTCATGGCTTGCTTTTACTGCTCTGCTTATTGCAAGGGAAAGTGCAGAATTGGGCCAAGCTCTTTATTACAGCTTTCAGAAATACACCAGTGAGGTAATTGTTTTATTGGAAACTCAGCAGTGTTTTCTGATTTGCATTAGTAAAGTGTGATCATACTGAAATTTTTAATTGATATTTATACCTCTGGATTTCATACAATAGCTGTGGATTTTCCAACAGGGTAAGGGTCATCATGGGGTTATAGCAAGATCATAGTCATCCATTAATACTTAATTAAGAAATATTATTGTATAAATAAAGTTGCACTATTTTTTTTTTTGTGATCAACTTTTTATTGTCTTTTACATATAACATAACATCATAACATCCATTCAAAGCAAAACAAAACAAAACAAAAAACAACAGACATATAATCAATAATTTAAAGAGTCCAGTCAAAAAGGAGAGAGAAAGGGAGGAAGTTGCACTATTTTTTTTTTTACAAATACTGCATAAGATGGCCATTTAAATACACAGACATCAACTCAATGATACTGAATATGGCCTCCCGAATCAAAGCAAAAAAAAAAAAAATAAAATAAAATATATATATATATATATATATATATATATATATATATGTGTGTGTGTGTGTGTGTGTGTGTGTGTGTGTATATACACATACATACATAAACTGTAGCTCTGAGGATTATGACTGCGAAAAACTGCTCAAATGTTCTCCAAATGTTTTACACAGGCAAAAGCAGGGCCACATCTGCATGTTGCCCCTAAAAAGCAACATAAATTTCCTCACATTTTCCTTATGAATGTCAGCTCCATGTTGTGGCCCATGTTACACAAATACTCACCACACATGTTAATGCTGCACATGCAGTAGGGCTTGGGTTGGGGCCTCAGTTTGACCATCACATTAAACTGACACACCCTGCTGCTGGGGCCAGATCAGGCCTGGGTAGAAGGAAAATAGAAGATCCATATTGAGGCCTGTGACATGCTGGCCTTTCCCTTATTCCCCAGTTGCCTGGAGCAGCCGGCCTGGACTGGAGCGCACATTAACTGAAACAGGTGCAAAAAAGAGGGCTTGTTTTTTCTTTATCAGCTCCTTCGGAAATCATAAAGCAAAAATATTGCTGGGAGACAGTTTTTCAGGCTGCCCTGTGAGCAAACTGAGAGGGGAAATGGATCAACGTGTGGCCACTGAGAACAGTAAATCAAGAGGCAAAAGGAGAGCTGAATGTACTTTAGAGACCCCTGGGATCCAACCCAAGGCCAGGGCCTCTGTCAGTCATGGTCTAGTGTTAATGTCAAAGCCAGCTGGGTCTGGAAGCTTAAGGATGGGTGGAAATGATTGAGCTGTCTTTGTCAATTGCTGCAGCTCCAATAGAGGCCATCATGTTATAAGCAAGAGTCTTTGACTCAGAGGTGATGTAAATAGAAAAGATAGACTTCACAAATTACAGTCTATGCTAGGAATACTACTGGAGATTTCATTTTCAGCTCTGCTGTTTCTTTAGAAATATAACAGTCATGTAGACATTCCAGTAATGGTGTAATGCAAATTTTTATTGTTTTTTTTTTTTTTTTTAAATTGTCACACACTTCACCTTAGCTCATTAATCAGTATCAATCATGGCCATATTGTATCAAGTAACAGGTACTGGCAATGGACTGCTAATTCACATGCAGATACACAAACAGATACACCCTGTACACCACCATCTCTTCATAGAAAAGTGTATCTCATTGTATCATATTTTGCAGTATAACCAATTGCTGTTTTATAAAGATATTATTTTCATCCATTATGAATAAAACTAGTCTAAAGGTGAATTATTTTGTGTCTTTTATGAGCTTTGTACTTAGTACTATTGACATTTTGTACAATGAAAAGCATTAATGCACCAATCTGTATCTGAGAATATTAGAAATGTAAGCAAATATGAATACATTATTAGGATTGAACACATAATACAAATCAGAAAGCTTCAGACTAGGCGTGTGCATTACAGGATAAAACAAAAAAAGTTGCACAAGCGCGAGGATTTACTTTTACTAATTTACTATTTTGGAGCTTAGCTCGCGGAAGCTTGCGGGAAGGGTTGCCAGCTTTCCCGTCGCAAAATTCCCCCAAATACACTCGAAAATTGCACGTTAGGGCTTAGAAAATAGGAAAGCAGCCCAACATGTTTGGGAATAGAAAAAAGTATATAGTTTCTTCTTTTTCTGCCTTTTTTGTGGGGAATAAATTAACAGTGGTGCGCATTTCTGAATATGCTGCCATTACACGCAGAACCTGGCAACCCTGTTCGTAAGCCTGCTCAGCGGACGGAGACAAAGTTGACTAACATGATACTTACAGACGCACTATTCTTTTCTTCATCAGTGCTTTGCTCCACCATTAAAAACACAGTCACACACACACACCTCTATTTCAGAGGCCGTAGCGCTAGTCACAAGTTGCATACATGTGAATATATATTTTAAAAGAAAATCTTTCCGGAAATACATACGGGCATTATGGTAAAATACCGCTTAAAGGACCCCATTTGACACTGCGAGTACCCCCCAGTTTTATAGTAGATTCTGTAAGCATGTCCAGCACATTTTCTAACCTTTATGGAATGTAACAAAGAGAAAAACGGAACTAAAACTGGTAAAACATTATTAGATGGCTACTGCTGTTACCTGTAAATAACTATGGTTGCTTTGAAACATAGCTTGCTTAGTCAGTGACATTAGATAGAAGATAGAAAGTTTGCCAGGTGCCTCAGGCAATTTGGTTCAGGAAATTGCTATTTGTTGTTATAATCTGTGAATTAAAAATGACTTCTTTTTCTTCTAATTTTTATTATTATTATTTTGATATATTAAAGCAGGGGTCGTCAACTGGTGGACTGTTTTAAAGATGAATGGACAGCAATGTATTTGTTTATTCTGCCCTCTTCAAGTGGGTCAGTATGTGTCAGAGAAGAGATGACAAAAAAAGTCCACCAAATGGCAGTTTTTACTTTAATACATGCAGTCAAATATAATGCTTGATAGACAAAGGAAGGCCATGTTCATTAACATGGGAACATACTGGTTGGTTGGGGGCTTTACATCACACATTAATGTATTCATTCATTCATCATCATTAACAGATTAGGTGAGATTGGTCAAGGTTCTGTGGTAGCAGGCTTGAGCTGGATTAAAAACACAGTCACACACACACCTCTATTTCAGAGGCCGTAGCGCTAGTCACAAGTTGCATACATGTGCATTAATTTACAAAGCCCCACTCTGAAAGGCACAATCACTATGAATAATTTCTCATACACAGATAAATCAAATAATCTTTTTCAGGGATGACATTTGATAATATATGGTAATATATTTATTATAATATTTTACAATAAATCATACTACATTCATGACAGTTCAGGACAAAGTCCCTTTTACAATTTTAGTCCATTTATATCTTAAATGTGGAGCTGCTGCAATATTGAGAATGCATATTTTTGCATCAGTGTGCATTTAACAAATACTTAACAAAAAAATGTGTTGTCTGCAGAATATCTGTTTTATTATTTTTTTTTACTTAATATTTTTAAACCCTCGTGGTACTCACTGCAGCAAAGCTTCCTTGTAAATTCAATTAAGTAATAATTGCAAGCCATTAGGCACCAGTGTTGACCTGAGCCAAGTCCTGCTTTCCACTCAGAGGACAAGTAGCTCAAACCAACCTGTCCAACTGGCAGTAAATTTAATCCTTGCGGTGCTCAAAGCTGTGTATAACACAACATTTTAAACCAAAATTTTATGCGAAATCAGGTTTTCCTTCAGTGACCTGTTCAGCACAATTCACTATTTAATATACCTTGCAATTAAAACTAGTAAAACTAGATCTTAGTGAACCTAGGTCTACAGGGTCTGCAGGTGATCTTGGCTGGTATCCATGTGAAGCACATACCACACAGGCAGTGATACCCAGAATAAACAAGTGGATATCATGTCCCGAACTCATTTGTCCTGCAGACCAACTGCAAACGGTCAAATTCCCTTATTTTGCTCAATAAGTGTGTTCATTCCTGTGAGTGAAAACAAAAGTATAATTCAGATACAAAGGGCTCTGTTTTTGCTTGTTAATGACTGTGTTGCTATTTTGACAAAGCAAGTTTTAAAAAAAAAAATCTTTTGGTTTAAAGATGTGTGTATTTTACCAATCTTGGAGGTAGCCAAGGGATGTTATTTTTGTTACTCTATTGCTAATTTGCAGTATTCTATTTCAGAATGCATATGCAGACATCTTGATGGAGACACCCTGCTGGACATTGGAAAAAGGTGCAAAGAATTTTCATTCAGCCTACCAGATCTAGATTTTGTGAGCTTCTCCATTGCTTTCCCTAGAGATGCAGATAGTGGAGTAAGTGAGAACGCCCTCATGCTAGGCTAAGGACACAACCTCATAGCCTACCCCTGCCGAGTCTGCTACTTGCAAATGTAACATTTTTATCTTCACAGAACCTTGGCTTCACGACAATATCCCATATTCTGCAATTCAGCAAAACTGATTTACCATGTTTCATTCTGAACAGAACAGCTGCATTGCTCAAAACAACAGGATGGGATATCAGCATGTTTGCAGCAACACATGGTGCATAAATTCAGCAAATATTGCTTACCTCTGTTTGCCTGATCGGGAATTCTTAAAGATTCTCCCTAGATAATTCACCAACATCATTGTTGTGGCTGTGTGTTTCACCACAGAAAGACAATAAGCTAGTACTAAAACATTAGCAAACAACTGGCAAACCACCCAAAAGCAGTGATCATTGTTGCTGGGGACTTTAATCAAACAAATCTAAAGAATCAGCTCCCCAATTTTCACCAGGAAGTGTCCTGTCTAATGATGGGGTAAATACATTGGCTAATGTTTACACAAAAGTGGCCTACAGGGCAATTCCGTTCCCACCTTTGGGCTACTCAGAGCACATCTCTCTTCATACTCTCTACATAAAGATGGCTTCTGAGTCACATGAATCTACTGAGAGAACAATGCATGTGTGACCAGAGCTGAGTCAATGCTGCAGGGCTGTTTTATTGTACAGACTGGCATAGTTTAAAACTGAGGAAGCTCACATAAATATGGATGAATATGCAGCATCAGTGACAGAATACATGAAACTACTGTTGAAAGGCGGTGATGTGATGAAGCTCATAAAGCTGGTGACAAGGGGGCACTAAGAGCGACTATAGAAACTGACAAATACAATGCACAGTGCATGTGGCAGGAAATACAAGCAATTACTTACTATAAGAGCAAAGTTAACAGTTATAAAGCTACTATTGCATCCCTACTACATATGCTCAACAACTTATATGCCTGTTTTGAAACCAATACCACTGATGCCACCTCAGCCACCACACAGGACCCTCTCACTGTCTACAGATGAAGTAAGATGGAGAACTTTAATATCTCTTTGACCCAGGCTACTGTCCCCACTTGCTTTAAGGCTACAACCATAAACCTTTGTGCCAAAGACAACCACTATTACAAGCCTGAATGACTACTGTTCAATTGCTGTCTTGCCAGTCATAATAAAATGCTTTGAGAGACTGGTCATGGCTCACATCTTTTACTGTAATACCATCATATATCATATATATATTGGATGTTATAGCATCCAAACATCCCAGTTCACCACAACACTCTATGCCTGTGAACCCTCCAGACCTGCCCCTGTACCTAAGAAAAA
>JAKKZI010000233.1:0-2500 GCA_037576675.1 Pangasius sanitwongsei
ACGTTGGTGAGGATGGGGAGGTTGGTGAGGAAGGGGAGGTTGGGGACGTTGGTGAGGATGGGGACGTTGGTGAGGATGGGGAGGTTGGTGAGGATGGGGACGTTGGGGAGGATGGGGAGGATGGGGACGTTGGGGAGGATGGGGAGGATGGGGACGTTGGGGAGGATGGGGACGTTGGGGAGGATGGGGAGGTTGGGGACGGGGATGTGGTGTCGTACTGCAGCGTGCGCGAGGTCTACTGCAGGAAAAATAAATGCATGTGAATAATCAGCTCTAAATTACCTGCACACGCGCAGCGCTCAGACACCTGCACACCTACACACGCGCACACACACCTACACACGCACACACACACACCTACACACGCGCACACACACCTACACACCTACACACGCACACACTCCGACCTGCTCTTCAGCTTCACCTTGAGCTGTAAAACTGAAGATCTGTATTCACTACAGAGCCAGAAGCAGATTTTATCTTTAATAAATCGAATAACTTACGCGCTAGTCTTATATCCCACGTGCATCTTCAGTCCTAGCTGCTCTAAGGTTTAGCATTAACAAAAACGTGTTTCTATACACATGCTTTTGCTTTCACTCCCAAAACTTCTGCATTCTCTCACAAAGAGATTTGTGTTTGCGAGAGATCGCAACTATCTTTGTGAGATAACGCAAAAAAATTAAAGCAAACACAAACGTTTCTCAGTGGAACGCAAAAGCATTGAAATATCAATATCAATCACCACGTCCCCTCAGGGGCTCCGTAGTCTACTGCGCAGGAAATCTATACATCTGTAGTGTCTTTGTTATGGCATAAAGATTAGCTCCGCCCCCAGACTGAACAGGGCAGCGTCTGTAGGAAGTTTTAGCTACTGCAATAGAGTAGCTAATCTTAACTAATGTTATTAACCCTTTAAGTGTGATTTAAAAACCAGTACACTGAAGATGTGATGTCATACAGTCGAGTTTGCAATTGGCTGATTAAAATAAACTCTAGCTTCTCCTGCGTTGACCCGGAGACTCGTGTCGATCGGCACCATCGGGGCGTTTAAGGGTCTAAAGGGTCTAAAGTGTATTTCGGAGACACGACCACCGCAGAAGAACAGCAGCATCATCCTCCTCATGCTCTCTGTGTGTGTGTGTGTTTCCTCAGACAGCGTGTGTGTTGCGGATCTGCGGATTGTCCTGTTGGGTCGGACCGGTTCTGGTAAAAGCTCCACAGGAAACACCATTCTGGGAATGTCCGTGTTTCAGAGAGACATCTCCCCGCTGTCCATCACTCAGCAGTGTGTACGAGCCTGTGGTGAGGTGGAGGGGCGGAGCCTGCAGGTGATTGACACTCCGGGTTTCTTCCACACTTGTATGTCTTCAGAGGAGGTGTGTGCAGAGGTGGCGCGTGGCATGATGGATCTCTCCGCTCCCGGACCTCACGCGCTTCTCTTAGTCCTCAAACCGGGAAAATTAACGGCAGAAGAGCACATGACGCTGGAGTGGATCGGCACCGTTCTGGGTTCAGCGGCCCTCAAACACACCGTCCTCGTCCTCACACACGCCGACCAGCTGCACGACAAACCGGCAGAGAGCTTTCTACAGGAGAGCAAGGAACTCTGGGAATTCACGCAGCTGTGCGAGGGCAGGATTCACATCCTCGATAACACAAAACATGAAGATCGAGCACAAGTGAGTGAGCTGGTACAGAAAATCGAGGCAATGGTGGAGAGGAATGAGGGGAACTGGTATGTCTGTGAGCGAAGGATTCTGGGAGAAAAGGAGCAGCTGCAGAAGAGAGAGAGCAGAGAGGAGGATAAAGAAAGGAGGAAGAAAGCAGAGCGTGAGTTCTGGTGCGAGTTAGTGACTGCCATGGGGAAGGGGGCGCTGGAGAGCTCCGGAGTTCTGGAGAAAGGGAAAGGGAAGGGGAAGAAAAGCAAAGTGGTGCAGAGGGCGGCGGCTTTAGCAGCCACGCCCCTGTCAGTGACATCGGCTGCTAAAATGGTGGGCGGAGCCATGAGGGAAGGGACCAAAGTGCTGTACAAACACCGTAAAACGCTGCTGCAGTGAACACACACACACACACCAGTCGGTTTCATTACCACTCACCACTCCAGCATCACTCCACGCTGTAACCGTGCACACACACAGCCGCACACTTCAGGCATGAGTGTGTGTAAGCGGGTCACGCAAGGTGAAGTAGATGAGGACGTGTTGACATAAATAATTATTAGATAAATTATTGCACACATCTGATAAAAGGTTTCGAGAGAATTTTGTGAATATGGTGTAGAGGAAGTGTAGAGACTGTGTACAGTAGATCTTCAGCCATCTTCACTGCTGCTGTTAATGTGTTTCTCTGCTGAGAGATTATTTTATTTTTCACATAAAGGTTTGAGAAGAGTGACAGGGTTAGGGTTAGGGACAGGGAACTCTCCCATCAGCACACACAACACTGCTCCATGATGATTTTATTTTATTTCTTTATAATGTCACTATTTCATGCCAAA
>JAKKZI010000233.1:7500-12960 GCA_037576675.1 Pangasius sanitwongsei
ATTTTGTTCACTACGTAGTGCACTTAGAGAACGCAGCCCTCCCTATTGGACCTAGTGCACTACCACTATGACCTTCCCTACATAGGCAACAGAACTCCACTCTCTGACATGAGTGTGCACTACACAGTGTGCACTACATAGAGAGTGTTATTTTATAACTTCTGCACTTAGTGCACTTATGTAGTAGGGTCCCTACTGGACACATAGTGTGCACTTCGATGCTGACGGTTCAGGACGCGGCCTATTAAACCTCCTATAAGAGGGTGTGTATAAACACAGTGTATATAAACAGAGTGTGTATCAGCTTTGCTGAGTGTCTGTTACGTGTGTGACGTGTCAGTTGGTGCGCGAGCGCGCGCGCGGACGTTACCTGCGCAGGACTTGGACCTCCAGATCTTCATGAAGAGGATGATGATGGCGAGCAGATGCGACACGTCACCGGCCAGACGGAACACGTTCATCCTCGCGCGTCAACAAGCAACAAAGAAAGAAACCGGATGTTAAAATAATAAATACGGTCTCGCGCTGATCTCAGTGAGGATTTCCGCGTGCCGACTTTCCCCCGCAGCCTCCGTGGAGTGGCGACGCGCGCGCTGTTGGTGAAGCTCGTGAGATATTCCGCTGTTCTCTAGCAGCTGCGCCGTTTGCCACGCGACATGAACGGTCTGGTCTGCGCGAGCGCGAGCGCGTCCGTCTCCGCCTGCCTGCGCGTGAAGTCTGTAGGTGACGTGGCCGACGGAACCCCCTCCCTCACGCGCGCGGAGGAATGCCTTCACCCGCGCGCCTTAAAGGGGCAGGACACCATTTACACGACTAGCATAAAACCTGAGCACTCAGACTGATTAGCATCGATTTAAAACTCTTTTATCCTTCATCTGTGCTGTAGATGTTCATTATCATGTCTGCTGTAGGTGTAAACAGTTCACGAGTAAAAAATAAAACCCAATAAATTAAATTATAAAGTGTAATAAAACAAAAACAAAACAAAACAAGTCACTCAGATGAGCACTAGTCACACAAACACATACTGTTTTAAAAACACATCCTCATCTTTTATTATCTATTAAACAGTTAAAAATGTATACTTATTATTTATTTATTCATACTGTCACACATACATAGACTTTCTTTACATTTTATATTTATTTTAACATTTACAAACAGCTGCACACTTGAGCACATCTGTGAATATACTTACAAGCACAAATTTAAATCAGTTATAAAGTATAAATATAATAAAATCAATCCTAACAAAATAAAAAACACTCACGTCTCTTTATATGTAAACATTTCCAGTTCTGAAAATACATTTCTTTTCGAGATCCTTTGCCGTATGTTACAGGATCTGATATCTGACATGTTAATATCTGATCTGTAATTTCTGCTGGTATCAGCCCGATACTGATCCTGGGTTTGGACCAGTACCATGTCTGGTTTTTATGTCTCACAATAAGGCTGGACATGTGGTGTAAAACGATCTTATACAGGATTTATCAACAGTGTGAAGGAGGCATTATTCCATTCCCTCTGTAGTGCACAGAAAAACAGGGAACTAAATCCCAAATCACTGTTCTGTTTAACATCTAGAGCATCTAGGAGTCATTATTTCATCCCCTACTGAGTTCAGTTATATAGAGACTGCTGTACTGAAGCCCACATGCACACTTGATATGTGTAGTTCTATACACCGTATGTAAAATCCACTGTTTC
This sequence comes from Pangasius sanitwongsei, assembly GCA_037576675.1. Lineage (NCBI taxonomy): Eukaryota > Metazoa > Chordata > Actinopteri > Siluriformes > Pangasiidae > Pangasius > Pangasius sanitwongsei. Next base: position 9,211 of record JAKKZI010000233.1, read on the forward strand.
ATACCCTACATAGTGCACTTATACAGGAGTTAGTGAACTGGAACAAATGGCTCCTTATTAAAAACATAACACAACAGATTGTAGACTTCACACTGAATCCCAAATGGCTCACTTCAGATCCGGTGTAGGCCACAGATTAACACTCTTGGACATCTAGTGCACTTTATGTAGGGTGTAGAAGCCACATGCCCTTCTTAGTGAATTTATATTTACATATTTATTGAACAGTGGTTTTAGCTACAGCACAATAATGAGACTCTGCAGGAGATTTAAACACATAACACAACTTTTGTGCTCTGATATTCTGGAAAAATCCATTCACTCTCTATCTATTAAAGCGATCCATTTTACTGTAAAATAAATGTCAAGCTGCCTGAACATAATCCAACTATTCAAATATTCAGCTCATGTAGCCATAGAGCTTTTTATTCTTACACTTTCCATCATCCTAACTGACATTATTGATAGCTCTGCTTGTTTTTCAGTTACTGAGGTTTGGATTAAACCCTTTCAATTCAAGTCAAATATCTAATAATAATAATAATAATAATAAATATAATAAATATAACTTTGACAAGCGTGGGTTGCAATGCTTCACAGACGTCTGGGGGTCATTTTGAGAAACACTGTTCAGTGTGTACAAAACCTAGTTAAGTAGACCATAACTACCAATGTGTTAGCAACTGTAGGATGATAGCGACTAGCTCATCACTGAATGACGGTGATAAACCCGTCCAAATCAGATACAATTCCATTTTCCCACAGTGCTGAAAAGTTGCACAAACTGCTGTCCTACTCCACTGAATATTGTGTACCGGTTCGATTAAACCCAGTGCTAACTGTAGAAATGCTACATCCACTGACTCCCCATTCCTGATGCAGTAGTATCTGGGGGAAGAAGTAGAGAAACTGTTTTCCAAATCATGCAGAATCTGAGATGTCTATCTAAGAAGAGGCTGAAATGATCAGTCTTATTCATGTTTGTACATAAATAATATTTTTTTGGTCTGAATTGAGAGAGAAGCACAAACACTGCAGATCCTGACGGAAATAAAACCACAGAGCAGAGCCTGTAGAGGATACCGTTAAAACTAATCCCATCCCAATGGGCCTTTCGTCATAATTCCAAGAAACTTTCTCATTATTATGACTTAGTAAATGGTTTTATGTTTTCTTGAAGCAGTAAAAACAGGCTTCCATAATTTATAGTGTTTTTTTGTGTGTTTTTACCCACAGAAGTGATCAGATGTGCATACATTGTTCAGTTATTATAAATACATTGTTCAGTTATTATAAATACATTGTTCAGTTATTATAAATACATTGTTCAGTTATTATACATACCATAGCTGTGAGAAGATGACTGAACAATGAAGCCCTGAAGATTATCCAGCAGCTAGAGGCAGATTCAGAACTAATGACAGAACATCTGGGGAAAAAATACTGATGGGACAGTCCAGAGTCTGAATCTGACGAACAACCAAACTAAGATGCTGTAGGATCTCCAGATTCTGACAGATTAATGAGTGATAGCAAACCTATCAGACTAGAGTTAGTGGTCGTATATATGGCAGTCCTGAATCTCAATAACGTCCAAAAGGCCTGCGAGAACCTGGAGAAACATCAGGGGCTGAATGAGGAACCTGAGTGTATATGAAAGTTTGAAACCATCAGTGTCCCAGTGGTAACAGAGACACTCATGACAGAATCCAACATGTTCTGGGAATGACATCATCACACTGAATCTTAAAGATCACAGTCTGAAGCACACGCTCAAATTCATAGATTATCTAGGAGCAACAAACTGTAGCAAGAAGCAGATTGATGTGATCACTGAGTCTGTTTATTTGGGCTTAGTCATGAGCTGACATTACAAGGAAGACTGAATCATGATCAACAGCAGATGAATCAAACCAGAAATGGCAGAATATTTAAGAGAAATGGAAGACTATCCAGAAGAGGATGGGTTCCCTTATGAGTATGGTTCCTCTTAAGTTCCTCTGGTTCCTCATGGAGTGTGACTTGGGCAGAGTTTGGGCAGGAAAAAACACTGCAAGTAAGAAAAGAGCAGGAAATGGAAAGCAAAACCAAGTATGAACAGAAGTCCTCTTGTAAGTCAAAACTGACTTGAGGAGAAGAGAAAGCCTTTGTTTAAGAGGAGCTCATTCAGCCAGAAGAATATATAAAATACAGGACATCTCCTTTCCTGTCCAGCAGAGGGAGACAGAGCTGCTTCTTTCTGTCTATGTCTATCACTTTTTCTCTGCTGTCCCTTGTGTTAGGACACTTCATGGCAAGCATCGCCGTGTCCTTTGCTGAGACAGAGGTGCAGTTGTTCCTGTGGAGTCATTACACTGCCAGATCATTTCTACCAGATTGTAATGAATATATTAGTTATATAGAATTTCCTTTTTATTGTTATTCCTTTAGTGCCTTCACTGCAGTGCTGAAACTCCTTGACGTGGTGATGACGAGGCAGAGGTGAGTGTACTGTCCTGTGTGACATCAGCAGCAGGTCATCTGCACAGAGCAGGAACTTCACTTCCCTGTCCAGCAGGGTGAGTCCGGGGGACGCAGACTGCTCCAGCAGCACCGCTGGCTCATTACTGTCAGTGTTTAACAGTGTTGGACTCAGACTGCCTCTTCTTTCCTGTAGATATGTTTCCAGAGTACACTGATGTCATCCTCTGCAGCAATCTGTAGCTTATATTATATAGTGTCTAATTGAATTTAACATTTTTCGAACTCAACAAAACAGGCAAAGACTTTTCTTACCGTGTGTGTGTGTGGGTGTGTGTGGGTGTGTGTGTGTTTGGGGGTAAATGTGGTCATTGATGCAGTGGTTTGAAATAACAGTTTGGCTGTTGCTCAGGACATTAATGTGAGTAAGGAAGGTCAGAATTCAGATATAGAAGCTAGCAGGACCCAGCTATCTCACTCGGTCGAGCAGGAGCATTTTGTGGCAGTGGTGGCTGAAAGGTTACAGCTCTGGGTTACTGATCAGAAGGTCAGGGGTTCAAGCCCCAGCACTGTCAGGCTGCTGCTGCTGTTGGTACCACATCTGCTCCAGGGGCTGTATTATGTCTGACCCTACCCTCTGACCCCGGCTTCCTAGCAAGCTGGGATATGTGAGACCTTCATTTCATTGGCTCTGCATGATGACAATAATTTAATCCTAATGTTCCTGCTCACAGCGATGCCTCTGATGTTGCTCAGTCTGAAGTGAGGATAAGGTTGTAGACCTCGAGCAGTGCTTTCTGCAGATCATGTGTGCTGTATCTGAGCATTTCAGTCGTGATGCTGTCAGGCCCACAGGCACCTTCTACAGTTCCTCCAGTGTTATTGTAGAATGGCTGTCATAGACTCTGCCACAGTTCCCCACTGAAGCTACATTATTTAGTTGCTCATGTTTAATGTAAGTTCAGTTCTTGCGGATCCAGAGAAGTCTGTCATCAGGATGTCCTAAAGATTGTGTGAAGGGTAAAGAAACACTCCAGCTTGTATGATAATCAGGATTCATTCAGGACGTATGATGATTATACACTGTATGGCCAAAAGTTTGTGCACCCCTGACCATCACATGCATATGTGCTTCTTCTCCAAACTGTTAGCACAAAGTCTGAAGCACACAGTTGTATAGAACGTCTCTGTGTGCTGTAGCTTTACAGTTTCACTTCACTGGAACTAAGAGGCCCAAACCTGCTCCAGCATGACGATGCCCCTGTGCACAAAGCGAGCTCCATGAAGACA
>JAKKZI010000234.1:0-12919 GCA_037576675.1 Pangasius sanitwongsei
GCGGCGTTTTCAAAAACTTGCACTTTGAAACCCGTTTTCAAAAATATGCGTTTTCAGTCCCCAAAACGCCGTTGTCGCGAAAACGAACAGGCAAAACACATAAAAAGTTTCCAGTTTTTGGCTGAAAACGTTGTCGTGTAAACGGCCCCTTATTAACAGAATGCTGATTCCCACGATGTGAATCACACATTTCCTCAATGCACATCGTCACACCCCTATTAATTTCCTATAACAGCATGCCCTATTGTGTTTTATCTCATACTTATAGTATTGTCCTTAAGTACTCTTTCACAGACGTTTTCCACAAACACATACCTTCAGACTTTTAAGGTAGTTGGACAGCATGCTCGGATGAAACCTGTTCTCCTCTGGGACCATGTCGTCGTATCTGGGGCCCAACATGGTTTTCATTGGTAAGAATTTACCTGCATAATAAAACAGAGAGCAATGTTTCAAGAAGGAATTGAAAGAAATAATTCAACTATGAATTTTAAATTTCTACTATAGACTCTGTATTAGGAATATCTCTACATCACTATGTTAGAAAATCGTTATGTTACAACATCAGTGTTGTTTAGCTCAAACGTCAGATTTGCATCTAACCAAAGATCTTATAAAATATAAGACTCAGGGTTCGACTTGGATTCAAAAGGCTAAAAGCTGTAAAAGATGTAGCTGGGGGCACGTCCACAACGCCCCTTCACATCCACATTAACTGGACCTCATCATTATGAGGAGAAGTGCATGTTTATAGAGCTGTAACTTGGCTTTCAGGCAGTTGAATGTCTGAGTGCGCTTGAGAAAATTTGTTTTTTAGCGCTCATCTAACAATTTTACTTCCATCCAGATACGCGTCCGTGACTTTCTATGCGGATGTCACCTCGTGCTGTATTTTTCTGTTGGACCTTTGGTTCGCCCCAAACTGAAATAAGAGTCAGCGTCTATGCGCTACTCCAGCACCTCTCGGACACCATTTTGTGACTGAAGCTGATGCGAGAGTTTCAACACTTAAGTAACTAATCCGATCCAAATAGGGCTCCTGAAATAAGCTTTTAGCCACGCCCCCACGAGGCTGTGAATGACTTAAAAAAACAGGAGAAATGGTGCGCTCAAGTCACGTCAGAAAGATTTTATTTACGAGTTGAACGTGCATGAACGCCACCACAACTTCGTAATTACGAGTGGGAAACTCGGGACTTTCTCTGAGTTCCGAGTTTCAGAGTTGAGGGCATCAGTAGGAAAAAACGGCGGAATTAATGATGCAGCGTCTGTAGCTGACGGTAAATTAGTTGAAATTGATTGGGTGTTTACTGGTGACATGTCTTAAGCTTTTTTTATTTACAATAAAACAAGCTAATTGCCTGCACAAAATACGACAGCATTGTACAATTACCATATAATATGTAACTGTAAAGTACAGTGGCTTCATAAACTGATTAAAAATATTTAAAAAAAAAAAAAAAAAAAAAAAAAAAAAAAAAAAAAAAGCAAAACAAATTGTTCTTCATTTCCTAGAAGTTGAGTCAAAATATGAACTTTCCAGGAGCACTTGAACACACAGAAAAACCGTTCCTCTTGAAGAAGGGGCGGGGCTGTGGTGAGGGGGCGGGGTTTGTGGTGAAGGGGAGGAGTTTCGGGACTCAACCGCGACCGTTGACGTTATGCGTAAAAAATTTCAATTTTAATTCTTAAAAAATTATTACTAAAAAATTTTTAAAAAACGACTTGACCTTTCTTTTTTCCCCAAGATAATCGTACTATGAATCCCACGTCGGCTATCAGCTACACACTTAATTCAGTCATTTGTTTTTGTTTTACTTCTGACGCCACGACTCTAATAGCAACGCTTACATCATCATCATCGTCATTATTATTATTATTATTATTATTATTATTATTAAAGTATTTATGGTAATTAGTGCTTGTTTTAGGCATTTTTTAGTGCAACACGGCTCGTGCCCATGTGAGTCAGGAGCTAGCCGAGGCTTGCAGTGCGCTGAGGCTAAGCTAGGCGCTGTTTGGCTAACATGCTAACACTGAAACTACTCTGTGCTGTGCTTTAGCGTTACTCTGGTGTGATACTTTGTGTATACTTTATTTGGTAAGACAGACAGAAATGCTGTTCCTGTATTAAACCCTAGCTAGTTCTCGACAGAGCTGTGCTATTAAGTGAGGTAGCAAGCTAAGTGTGTGTACTGGGAAGCTAAACTAACACAGCAGGCGCTCACCAGCCACAGGTTGCCCTCTCCTAGGACAGTTCAGCCATCGAGGAGGTGGTCCTCCGTGCGCCATGGTCTCGAACAGGAAACAGGCTGCTGTGGGTGATCTTTCTGCCTCTGTGCTACCGAGCACTGGCGTTCAGGCTCCTCCGGAGATGAGCTCTCCAGCGCGGGGCTGCTGCTCAACTCCGACTCGGGCTCCGAAACACAGCTCGCACCGTCTCACCGTCCACCTTTCAGCCACCAGTCCATGCCTCCAGCTTCTTATGCTCATAAACTAATGTTTCCAAAATAATAAACACACACCATGCAGGCCGCTCGCTCATTCACTCACTCAAGAACCCATAACTCCAAACTACAACGTAAACTCGACACGGAATCGACACAGCAGATGATCTGAATCCTTTGAGTATCGACTCAGTGGTTTGAATGAAACTGAAAGGTCACGTGGTTTTTGTTTATGCAAAATAAGAGACGAGAAAGCGAAGTCACAGGGAAACTTAGTTTCGTGTCTTTTTATTTATTTATTTATTTATTTATTTTACAATAAAACAAGATATGTATCGGATTATTTAGCAGTACAGTTGACACAGACATACTCCTAATTATTCATTATTCAAAAAGGTCCTAATAAAAAAACAAGGCATTTACAGAGGCCCTTTTTTTACTTATATATATATATATATATATGTATGTTAAGGACCTGTAATGGTTTTAATGGTTAGCTGAGGGTTTGTGATGGTATTTGTAGTGGAAACCATTAGAATTTCTGTGATGGTTTCTAATTATTTTTTTTTTCAGCAGGGATGTACAAGATTTATCAAAATTTCATCTTACCTTTTTTTTTTAATATGAATTTAAAATTCTCCAAAATCACTCAAAGTCAATTATATTCCAAAATACTATATACAGAATATAGTATACAGATAATATATAACTATATAAATAATATACAGAATTCCAGAAAGGCCATGACTTAATTTTTTTCTGCATTGTTATCTCAAGATCACGACTTTTATTTCTTGTGATCTCAAGACAACAGAAGTTGTTTTCTCAAGATCATAGCAGTAGCCTACATTATGGCCAGGTTTATCTGTACGTCTCTCACCATTTGTTTTGTGACCCACAAACCATTTAGGCGGCAAACATCATGGGATAACCATGGAGACGTCCCAGTCCGTCAAGTTGGCTGGCCATGAAACTGACCACACGTTTAGGATCATTATAGTGTCCACGACTGTATAGTTGCAGATTTCTGAGATGGCTTTTCAAGTGACAGACACTAATTTGGAAATTGTCTAGCACTGACAAACACATACAGCTGTTTCCTCTTGGGTCAGTCCCTGAAAAGTCCCATTTAATAAAGTAAAATAGATCCATGACGTACAATCATGCATTTTGACATCAAGAAAAAAATAGCAACTTTTGTTATTTTGAGATCACAAGAAAAATCAATTCAAAATCTAAATAGCTCATGGTCTTTCTGGACTTCCATTAAAAAAAAAAAAAAAAGTCATGAAACATATGAAATTTGCTCTGGAGGCAGTTTCTTCGTTCATGACTCTTCACTGTTGTGCAGTAGGCAGCATTGCCGCCTCACAGCTCCAGGATCCCAGGGTTCAAGTTTGATCCTGAGCTCAGAAACACATGATTGTCTGTGAGGAATGTTTGAACATGTTCTCCCTGCGGGTTTCCTCCACGTCGTCCGGTTCCCTTCCACCTCATCAAAAACATGCCAGTAGGTGGATTGGCTCAGATAAATTGCCCCTAGGTGTGAATGAGCGTGTGTACGGTGCCCTGTGCTGGACTGCCGTTCCATCCAGGTTGTAATCCCGCCTCACACCCAGTGTTCCCGGGATCCTGTGACAGGATAAAACAGTTACTGAAAGTGAGTGATGAAACTTCACACCATCCTAAGTGCTAGGAGCTAAATAATGACAACCAGTAGAGGGAGTCCAGAGACTAAATTTGCAAATCTATGAGGAAAGTTAAAAAAATAATAAAATAAATAAAAAAAGGGAAAAAGATAGTACGTAGTATAGTATACCTACAAAAATGAGCAAAGCAGCTTTGTCTTTGGTCAAATTAAATTTCTAGGAAAGTAAAGCAGGTTCAGAGCAGTTTTGTGTAAACCGTATTCAAAGCAAACCAGGTTCATATGCAAATAAACATTTGCAACAGGGTGCAAGTAAATGCTCCACCCTGGTCGTCTTAATACTTTTCCATCTGATTAATTATAGAAGGCATTGTCGACACAAAGACCTTGTGCATGTTGCATAATTCTGGACTTCAGCGTGAGTCATAATTTCCCATGATGACCCACTTTGTTAATCCTATGTTAGCAACCTATGAGCTTTTTTTTTTCAGTGTAAGCATGCAAAAATCCCCAACGTCTCTCAAAGATTGGCCTACGCAGGACATACGCAGTGTGAAAACATTTTCCAGACCTAGATTAAACAAATGGTATGATGGTGCCACATGGATGTAAAGTTCTCACTCAATGCCACATAGCCTTGTATTGATCAAGAAAGTACGCTGTTTCAGGGAGAATGTGGGTGACCAATCACCGTGGGATGATGCTGGCATTCCCATACATTAAAAATCTCAGCCGTGTCTGTTGCCTAGCAGATGTTCTGCAGCTCCTTCAAGCAGAAACTCTGAGCCCAACAACCAGCTGTCTTCCCTCATCCGCCTCTGCTGTGGATACAGAATACTAACGTGTCATACAAATGCTGACGTGTCAGTGTGGAATTCTCATCTCCCAAGAATGATCAAGGTTTATTATCACAATAAAAGTGAGCAATCTTCATGAGCACTGGCAGCAGAATAACCATAAAAGTTATGAAAGTTCAGCAGCACGTCAGTCAGGATTTATCTTCATCATTTGTAGTGCATTAAGTATTTCTTTTACTCACAGACATTTGCTAGATTGTCTATGAATACATTTGGCTATGGAGCTTTTAAATTTGATTATTAATACTATTTATATCAAGCATCAGAACAGAGGGGGAATATTATCGATTATTATACCATTCTACCTGATCAGAAGGTGTTGATTCATTTTTTTAACAGCAGCTCGGACAGATGTTCCAGCTGCAAGGCAACTCCCAGGTTCATATATTCAAGCACATTATCATTTCTATATTAACTAATTACGCAGGGAGGTGTATGGGGAAATTTTCACTTTTGGAAGGAGTCTCCAGTGTCAGCTCTTTCTAACTTTAAGTACTATATCATCCCTCCTAACCAACAGGAGCGACGTTTTAACACCTGGATACCATCTTGCCGTGACCATATGAGGTATTATATAAACGACAACAGCTATCTGTTCTTTCTTCTCGCTTTATACGTGTCAGCGTGGTCAGGTGGCTCTCCCTCAACATACCACACTCACACTGCTGTCAGTGGATACCGCTAATACGTATACACGGGTAGGAGAGGACTACCTCCATTTTCTCAGTATTGGCACCAAGTGGGGTCTGCCTTGTCATCTTCAGATCAGCATTACAGACAACCCTGCAGCTTCCTGGTTAATGCTCCTGTGGATTTTGTAACAGTAACTCCGCCTTGTTTCAGCAACATCCTACCACCCAGCATTGATTACTTTCCTTAAACAGTACACTTTCTTGTGTTTTATTCCTTGCTATCCAAGGCAAAATGGGCTGGGAGTTCACTAAAGACGTGAAACAGCGATCAGAAGGTTGTGTGTTCACATCCACGGATCCGATGCTCATTCGGTGTTCTGAATCCGAATTCAAAATGGTACCAAATGTTTGATAGGTGAGTGTTAATTCTAGCTTAAAACAATCCTGTATATTGTGTTGTAAAGTTTCAAATACTCATTCTGATTTACTTCATGTGTCTCACTACTGGTTTTCCCAAAATAATAAAGACTTTCATCTTTTTCCACCAAGCCCAAAGTCTTTTTATTTTACAAATTCTACCTTATTTGTAAATTGTGCTGAAAAAAGAAAGTGTCTGAAGAATGCATATTTGTAATATAATACATTTAATTTTGTGTTTTTTTTAGTATTCCTTGTTGCTCAGCCTCACCCCAGCATTAAATGTTTATTATGCTAGTCAGTCATCAGTACCAGTTCTGCAGGCCCTGTAAGCTCATCCAACACATTTACATGATTTCCTTCATGAACGGATATGAATCACTGATAAATTGAACCAATCAGAACTGAGCTGTTTGGAGCTTTCAAAAAAACCACAACTGAAAACCTGATGCAACCGACATGTAACCTGTAACACATGTAATCTGTTCAGAATTTGTTTTCTGGGCTTCAGAGAAAGGCACTAGATAATAACAAACACCTCACAGCAAATACTGTACGAAATTATTATTAGTACTATTATTCAATTAGTGAACATACTAGCACATACCAGCACATGTTGACAACATGGATATCATGCATTAGCAATATTTATCTCTATAGCATATGAGTTATAGTGGTGGGGAAAAAAAAAGACAGACTGATAAATTGTCAAAGAAAATCACACAATAATTTAATATATGTGTCTCGAAACCAGTATCAAGGTATCAAGTTTCAACTAAAGAGACCCTGTTAGAAAGTGTACAATCTACTTAGCAGTGATCTGTGTGGGCTTGGGTGTTCATTTCTGTTAATATTTATTATCGTACCTTCATAATTGTGTATTTATGACAGTGACAGTCTTGCTCCAGCTTGCTAGAAGGGGCTTTGTAAGTGTTCTCACGTATCTGATGAACATCACTGAAGTTTATCTTTGGGAGCTCCTGCAGAAACTAGTGTTATTCCCAAAAATAGGCATTCTTGTTTTGTAGTCTCTTGAATTGTCTGTTTTATTTCCAAAGTTTTTTTTTTTTTAATCTAAAGGAAGCCTTCATTTCACCCTAACTTCTTCCAGCTGTTTAGCATGCTAGTGTTTCTACTTTTTTCTTTGCAAATGATCTAATTTTCAGTACAGTGTGTGTCGTTTCAATCCAGTAAGCAGTGAAGGACTAGTAAAGACAAAAAACCCATACCTCTGAAACAAAGACAAAATATTTGGGTTTATTATTATCTGATATTTGACAAAAAAATAAAGGAGCAGTAGTCTGAAACGAGTGGAAAATGACAGAATACACTATACAGCCAGTATAGTATGTAGACATCTGACCATCACACCCATAGGTGGGTCTTCCTCACACTGTTGCCACAAAGTTGGGAGAGTTACAGTTTCACTTCACTGGAATTAAGAGGCCCAAACCTGTTCCAGCATGACGATACTCCTGTGCACAAACCGAGCTCCATGAAGACATGGTGTGTGAAGGTTGGAGTGGAAGAACTCGAGTGTCCTGCACAGAGCCCTGACCTCAACCCCACTGAACACCTTTGGGATGAACTGGAACACCGACTGCACCCCAGACCTCCTCACCAACATCAGCGCCTGATCTCACTAACGCTCTTGTGGCTGAATGAACACAAATCCCCACAGCCACAAACCAACATCTAGTGGAAAGCCTTCCCAGAAGAGTGGAGGATATTATAACAGCAGAGGAGAAATAAATCTGGAATGAGATGTTCAACAAGCACATGTGGGTGTGATGGTCAGGGGTGCACATACTTTTGGGCATATAGTGTAGTTTCACTTATCTTCCCTGGAAATTTGAATCTGCACCAATGTCTGCTGTGTTAAACAATCTGGAAAGTTGCTGGGGTTTTCACCACTCCTTCCTCATTTCCATTACGTAATGCACCGGAAGGTATGACCATATTTGGAACATCCTCTCTTTCGTTCTTTTTGACGTGGTTTCTCTTAAGGGCGGGCCGACTCTCTAGACTGAAAATATTTTTATTTTAATACAAAACACACACACACACACAATCTACTTTGTTCAGATTATCTAGCTGGGTAAAAGTAGTTTATTAACCGCACACTGAAAGGAAATTACTGCGAAGGTACAAAACACAAACATTCCTCATCATCATTTTGAGGCACTATGTTCTAAACTTTTTTTTTTTTTTTGAGGAAAGGCATCTAGACAAGAACAGGAACAAAAGATGGCTTTAGTGGTTGTTTTTCAGCGCTAGAAGAAGTCTATTGTAGGTCTCCTTTGTTAGGGGATGAGGAGGGGGAGGGGCGAAGGGGGAGGGGCGAAGGGGGCGTGGCCTGGGGTGTTGCGCTACAAACAGGAAGTCGCGCGCAGCTGCGCCATTTCAGTACACAGCTCTCGAGCTGCGCCATTTCAACTCAAACTTTTGGCTGTGCATTTTGGGCACTTGTTTAAACTTTTCGACGAAGTTGTTCTTGTTTCAAGAGCACGAAACCATTCACTCTTTGATCCTGGAGCATTTGGTTCGTCTGAGAAATTATCCAGTTCTCTGAGTGCTGCTGCTTCTTTGGAAGCTTTGTTTTTCCCTTTGCGTTATCAAGCGCTCGGACGGAGGAAGCCATTTTGGACGCCTCGTCTCTCATGTATCCTCCATCCAGCAGTTTTGAAATCATGTTGGGCGAAACGCTCGGTGTTGAACCAAGCCTGGACAACGTCGAGAACAACGAGCCGACTCTGTTCATTTCCTGTGGACACCTGAACAAGTCCTCGAGAAGAGCTGTGCTGAAGAAAGGAGGACACAGGGTCCGGGTACAGAGCAGAAATGCTCATAATCAGGCTCAGCAGCACCACAGACAGGCGGTGGTGCTGAGGAACAACACTGCACATTTAACCGACATCATCATCAACAATAATAATAACAACAACAACAACAGCGATGTTAAATCCACATCACAGAGCAATAACACCGAGCTTCCGGTCAGCAGAACTGCACCCAGTGGCTCCACACACTTAAAAACACCATCCAAGAAGGAGGTGAGTGACATCCATACACCTTTTTAAAGGTGCAATTAGCGATTTTTTTTTTATTCCTTACTTGCACAAATAACCTGGAAGTTATGTAGAACATAAGAAAAAAAACAATACAGTAACCCGTGGCATTAGCAGAAGCGCAGTAATTTGCAGGAAAAACACCGTGTGGGAAACTGATGTCCGGTCCGGAAGCTTTGTTTATGTTATTATGCGCCCTGTCAGTCATTCTCCAGACACTCCACTGCTGCGTTCAAGGCGAGGTTGCAGCTTGTAATTTTCTGCCTACAATCAGAAAAAAACCCCAGAAAATACCCCTTCAGCTTGAAATTTCAACTCTCACCTTCTAAACTACTAGTTCCTTCCACATTTACAGAGTGACTTTAAATCTCTCTGGCTGTGAGCACCATGTTTAAAGTACACATTCCCTACTTTTTTTTTTTTTTTTTTTTTTAAGTTTACAACAATATTGGCTTTAGATAAGCTAATATACAGACTTGATTAAATCTATAACATTGACCATATTAATCACTGTTTTGAGAAGGTAATCATCAATGTTAGTTATCGGAAGAAGAAGAAGGCGGCGGCTTTATTTGTCTCATATACATTACAGCACGGTGAAATTCTTTTCTTCGCATATCCCAGCTCGTTAGGAAGCTGAGGTCAGAGCACAGGGTCAGCCATGATACGGCGCCCCTGGAGCAGAGAGGGTTAAGGGTCTTTCTCAGGGGCCCAACAGTGGCAGCTTGGCTATGGTGGTACTTGAACCCCCGACCTTCTGATCAGGCCAAAATGTTTGTTCGAAGTTCAGTATGTATTAGTAGAAAAGTAGCAACAGCTACTCTGACCTGTAACTATGAAAGTGCATTTAAAGTAGCTTTTTATTAGCTTTACTCAATCTGACAGGACAAAGATCTGGGGGCGGAGCTTCGCAAAAGTGGGTGGGAATCAGTCCAATGTTAAACCCACCTAACTGTTAGACCTAATCTTGGAAGAAGAAGAAAAAGACTAATCTTACCTAATGCACCTTTAAAGGTCTGATCATTGGTTTAGTTATGTAACTGTGTATAGATGACTTTTTAACTGTAATCATTATTCGTCATTATTATTCAGCTAATTTGCCATAAATATGCAACACAACAGTGTACACCCTGATAGGACAGATCTGGAAAAACACGCAGAGGGCTTGTGATTTTTTTTTAAATTAATTTTTTTTTTTTGTACCAACATAAGCAAGTTTTTTTTAACTAGTCAAGAAAGCCAGAAGTCATGATTGCAATTAAAATATTAATCATACCACCCGTGTGTAAGTGTAGTCTACAGTTCAGGACCAGTCCTTTTAGTTTGTGCTACGCTACACATTTCTTGGTCTAAAACACTTGTATCTTTTCATCTCTAATGAGACTGAGGTGTATTAGAGCAAGAGAATGGCACTAAAATCCACAGTGTAATGGGGAAAATCTGATGTCAGGTTCTAATCAGGGTCACATTTTATTTGTTTGGTGTTAAAGCGCTCATCTAGTCGAGCGTTTAAAGACCGAACCCGAGCAATAAAAGCCTGGCGGGGGGGGAGGTGCATAAAGGGCCTACGTGCAGCTTGAGATGTCGGTCATGACTGCTAGGCCAGATGCCATTCGTTCTCATTACCTTGCCGTCTGAGAGTCTGATTATTTTTCTTCTGTTTGTCTTCAGCTGCTGAAATCGAAAACAGGAAGGGGAGAAAGAGGAACTCAGCCGAGTAGGCCATCTCCACACAGCGCAGACAAACACAAGCCGTGCGCTCCCAACCTGAACACACGCGCTCAAAAGAGCAGGCACGTCAAATACGAGAACAGGGATAGGAAGAGGCCTCTGAGGTCAGCGGACGCTCCAAGGAACACAAACGGTGAACTCTCATCTGAGGATAACCTTAAAGATGCAGAGAAGATCTATGCTGGAGCCAAGTTTAGCGAGCCCCCTTCACCGAGTGTGTTGCCCAAGCCGCCGAGCCACTGGGTGGGCGAAAACAGCCCCAAACATTCCGACAGCAGCCGGGAGCAGATGTCCGTGCATCTGAAAACCATACTGAAGGTCCAGTCCAAGCCGTGACTCCAGTTACAAAACAACAACAACAATAAACCCATGGAATTTTCAGTTGAGGTGTGAACACCTTCACAGCAGAAAAAAATAGGTATTGGATTCTCAGGCAAAAGAAAATGTTAGTAAATTGGCTCCAGGCAGTCAGGAAAAAAAAGATTATGGAAGCTTGTTGCAACAGGAAGTGTTGAGTTTTGACCGTAATATCAAAAATGTCTTGCTTTTTGTCTTTTAGAAAGAGACCTTGTGTTTAAATTTTTTTTTTTTTTTTTTTTTTTTTTAAACTTGTGTAAATGTAAATACTGTAAGACATGTAATATATGTGTATATTTTTTGGATGTTATTTTAACAGAAGAGTAAATCTAGTTTTGTTACTGAAGCTCGTGATGTTTTCATCATGAACTGATGGTATGCTCTTTGCAAGTGTACTGATTGAGGCACAGCGAGCCGTCTCGGGATGCACATTACATGTGAAAGGTTTGCTTAGTTTTGCACAAGACGGAAAAACCAACACGGGTCCCTTTTAAGATGTGAGGATGAACTAGTGTGCGGTGCTATGGCTGAATGTTTTCTATGTCATGGACTGTTCTGGAAAGGGATGCAGCTAATAAAAGGGAGTGGAAGTTTTAAAAACGAAAGGACTGTGGTGCTGTATGAGGAACACTGCCTACAACCGAAGCAAAATGGACACATCACAAACGGCACTTCTGAAAACAAATGATTTGTTATACCAGTCTGCAAGCACCAGTCGTTCTGGTAACGGACATTTCTCTTTCATTCTGTAGCATTTGCCTGGTTTATTAGATTAAGAACGTTGTATTTTGACAGGAAATGATGTTTACTGTGACGGAAGGTTTTGTGGCCGTGATGTGTTTACATGTCTGTGGAGAAAAGCCAGGCATCTACCATCATCCTGTTTATCCTTTTGACTAAACTTTCACTAAAACCAAGACATTTTTGTATTCGCAAAAGCCCAACACATTTTGTTGCAACATTGATTGATTTTAATGTTTGGCCTCTTTTTAAAAGTACAAAAAGAAGTAATTTGCGTCCACATTTATTAAATTGGTCTGAGAAACGTTATGAACGTTTTTAACTAAAATAATTGAAATAAAGAATTTGGCCACCCCCTTTACATTGTTTTCTGTTTATTTTTGTTGTTGTTGTTGTTGTTGTCATTGCTTGCTACACCACATGTGCTCCCGTACGTCACATCCATGTTTTTGCGGTGGTTCATGGTTAGTTTTTGTCGTCCTACTTGGCAGACTTTTTGAAAGCTCTTGAACAGTAATTGCACAAGCTCTGATTAACTAACTGTAAGAATTAGATAAGACTTAACTAAAATTTTATGGCTATCCCAGCTGGTTTAGAAAGACAACTTTTTTTCATGTAGTCAGTCATTCTGACCACCATGTCCACCATTTTAATTTTATGTGCTACTTCTATGTTTGTCTTACATCCACCAAATATAGAACATATAATTTTACACTACTGTTGTTAAGAGATTAAGGGAGTTTAGTTGTGGTTATATTAAGTGATGTTGACAGTTATGTGACCTACTTATGCATCACTGAACATGTAGACCTATTCATATACACTGTATGGTCAAAAGTATGTGGACACCTGACCATGACACCCATATGTACTTGTTGAACATCTCATTCCAGATTTAGTACTCCTTTTGCTGTTATAATATCCTCCACTCTTCTGGGAAGGCCTTCCACTAGATGTTGGAGCGTGGCTGTGGGGATTTGTGTTCATTCAGCTACAAGAGCATTAGTGAGGTCAGGCGCTG
>JAKKZI010000236.1:0-12497 GCA_037576675.1 Pangasius sanitwongsei
TGTGTGTGTGTGTGTGTGTGTGTGTGTGTGTGTGTGTGTGTGTGTGTGTGTGTGTGTGTGTGTGTGTGCGCGCGCGCTACACCCAAAAACCTGTGAGCATTCCAAGAAAATATATGCGTTAACAAAGGCACTGGAGTGTGTCTGTTGTGCCTGATGACCTCTCTCACGCGCACACACACACACACACACACACACACACACACACACACACACAGATCACTGGTGACAGTGGAGGTCAGCAGTCTGGATATTAGAGTCATATTTGGACAGCTCTGGCAGACGAATCATAAAACAAAGCGAGAATAACACTTCTGTAAGAGCAGCAACTTTTCCCCTCTGAGAGCAAAGATTGAGACATAAAGTACAACACACACACACACACACACACCCGAAATGTCTAAACAAAGCAAAGTATAAGTCATTAGAAAGGTCAGTGGAAATAACACTGAAGAGCTCACGAATACGAACACCGACTGCTAGCTGTTACTGCTAATTTACTACGAGTTATTATCTGCTTTACTGTTGCTGTGTCTGAAAAACAAAGAATCTCTTGTAATTAAAATAACTGAACTGAGGATCCAGCAGTGCCTCTTTAAAAAAATAAACAAAATAAAAAAATAAAAAACTGTGTGGCTTATAAGATGCATCAAATGGGTTAAAGCAGAGATAATTGTAAATGTGCTAGAGATTAGTTTAGTGCTTGGTATCATTTTTTTTATCTCTTTTCCAGAGAGTTCTTTTGGAACTTACTTGGGAATGAGGGAAAGCTGCCCGATGCTGGAGTGATGCCACACGGCGTGTGCTAACGCTAGCACGTAGCTGCAGTACATCTCCGAGTACGACTGGTGGCAGGCCGTGAAGTCCAGCAGCTGGAAGGGATAACCCACCCACAGTGTCTCCGATGTTAGCGCAGGGCTGCTAATCACGCTAACGATGCGGTCGTGAAGCACGATCCAGTACGGCTCCTACGGCAGAGTGAGAGAGAACTAGTCAATCGCGAGATCTTCTCAGTAGGTCAGTGTAGAACCCCGGCGTGTGTGTGTGTGTGTGTGTGTGTGTGTGTGAGTGTGTGGAGGAAGACTCGGGAGACATTTGCTGCTCAGCTCCGGGCTCACGTTTATTCAGTCTGCGCCTTTCAGAGCACTCTCAAATACTCAATAAACTCTAAACAACTTAACCGTAACGGGTCCGTCCTGGACTTTCGCGCCGTCCAGTTTACGCTTTATGGCGCGTGGGCGTGTCTCGCAAGCTCCTCCAGCTATATCGCTCTCTCTCTCTCTGGTCACTGAACGCACAAAGGGACACAAATCAGTAGACTGGCGGTAATAAGACACAGGTGAGAATCATCACGCGTCACCTGCCGGTTCGACCCGCCTCCTCTCCGTCCAGCTCTGACGCGCGACCACGCCCCCAACGCTGTATATATTATATTTGCGATTTCTCTGAATTAAAATTGATTGCATAACTTTATTTGAATAAAAACAAATCTCTCAAAATAATTTCTCAAACTCCAAATCTGGAGTGTATGCGCATATTTTACATGGTTGCTCCTAACATAATAATAATAATATGAAAAAGTAGATCTCTTGTTATACAAGTGTGAACACCCCTGTACTACGGTATATAACTTTAGTTACACTTTAGTTTCAGGGTTGAGTATACTTCAGGTATACTTTAATTTCAGGTATACTTTAATTTCAGGTATACTTTAATTTCAGGTATACTTAAACCGCAGTATACTTTAACCTCAGAGTTGAGTACACTTGAACTTCAGCTATACTTTAACCTCAGAGTTGAGTACACTTGAACTTCAGCTATACTTTAACACCAGAGCCTGGTACTATTTAATTTTCCTTAGTTATTTTGTAGCTGATGTATTTAAGCCAGTGAGTTCCCGTTATAAATGTTCAGCTATCAGCTTTCTTTTCTTATTAGTTTTCACATTTTTTGCTTACTGACTTACTAAGAGCATTTACTCTGCTGCAGTATGCAGGAAAGTGACACTACTCTCAGTAGAGTTTTCCTGCTTATTAGTAAATTAAGTGAAAATATGAAGGTGCTGATTCATAGTCCACAGGTGCGTCGGATAACCAGACCAGACACGCGTCTACTCTCTGTGGACGTAGCGAAGGAAATGAAGAACATTGATTAATGGACAGAGAGACGGTCTGTTTTTGCATTCTTTCTCTGGCAGCAACAACACGACCGAGACTGAACTGTCATCCCTACGGATCAGGAGAAGTTGAGTTGGCTGTTATTTTTCCAACTTTCCAAGCACAGCTGCCAGAAGCACAAGCAAATCAAGAGCACTTGACGTGATTAATATTCCTGGGAACTTTTTTTTTAAGTTCGCAGAATGTTTTTTTTTTAAGGCGTGATGTTCAACCTGTCAGGCTTTCAGGGTGTTCATGAAATGTTAATGAATTTCTGCCACATTTGTAGTTATAGAAATATGACAAGACAAATGTTTCCGTAACCTTTGACCCCGTTTACACATCATGACTAGATCCTGATCAGATCGTAGCAATGTTAATTTACACGTTTCCGGTCAGCCGCTGTAATGTGTAATACGTAACGTGATGTATTAGGGAGGGGTTTTGGTTATGATGTCATGTATCGGGGAGAAATTTTGGTTAGATTTAATGTATAAGGGGTTTTGGTTATGACACAAACGTCCAAACGTGTCTTGTAAAGTCAAATGCATTTACGCTTGGAATGTTTAACCTCCTGAAGTGGTTCAGAAGAATAACTGGATCTTAGTTAAATGTGTCTTGGCTGAACTTACACCAGAATTTTAAATACATAATTTAACAATCTGGTTATAATCATGAAGCTAAAGATAGGCTTAGGAATAGGATCGTAGTTTTTATCTAACTGGGAACACTGTGACATAACATAACGTTACAGCCTAAACGTCTGAGTATTTATCAAAAACATTGCTAAATATTCTGATAATGTGTTCTGTAATGGCTCTTGACAGAGCATGGGTGAGAGAGAAAGAACAATAAAGAGAGCATCAAGGACAGAAGGAGGGCAAGCAAGCCAGAAGGAGTGAACTAGGAGTTAGAGATAAAGTGTGTGTGTGTGTGTGTGTGTGTGTGTGTGTGTGAGGGAGGGAACTGGACGTACAGGTAGAGCGGTGATGATCAGGCCAATCGCATTCATCCAAGCAGTCACGTTCTCACGGGGGACGAGTGGCTGACTGTAGGAGACAGAAAAGACACACACAATCAAACTACACACACACACACACACACACACACACACACACACACACACAAACATTTTCCCTAAAAGACACATCAGACTTACACACTGTCAGACAGACAGTTCTGTCTGTTAGTAGAAGATATTTGTAGAGTTATATATAAACGTAGCAGCAATACACCCTTATACAATGTCTTTATTGACATTTTGGTTCTAAAAAAAACAAACAAAAAAAAAAAAAAAAGATTGGCACCAGCAAACAATGCCTGCTACAGGGATGACCTCTGACCTCTTGAGCACTACATTCAGCAGTGCGTTTCCCACGTCCTTCCCCGGCACGGCGAGGGCCATCAGCTCCACACAGGTGACGTGAAGCGCATGTGCTGCCGGATTTGGGAACTCGTTAAACCGCCAGTCGCAGTTCGGGAAAGGGCCTGGAGATTTTCCCGCCATCGGTGATGCATGTTAAGGAAAAAAAAAAAAACTGTCTGTCTGTCTTATTGGTCTATCTGTTTGTTCTGTCTCCCTGTCTAGACTTATCTGTCTGTCCATACTAACAGGTCTCTCTGTTTATCCATCTCTCTGTCTAGCCTTGATTTTTGGTCTCTTTGTCTGTCTTTTTATCCGTCTGTCTGTCCCGTCTATCCGTCTCTCTGTCTAGCCTTGGTTTGTCTAAAATTGCTCTTAACTGGATGGGACCAGTGTTAAAATAAAACAAATGAATGCTAGCTGTGATTAGGAGGATATCCACTGCTATGTAATGAATGGAACAGAAAGATTAAATATAGAGCCTGCAAAACAGGAGGAAGGATATTGTCTACAAGACGCCCGATGAGTTTGCAGTAGTAGGTGTCGTCAGGGACCCAGACGTTGTCCTCGCGGGGGTTCATTCCAAATTTGAGGTAGGTCTCGCTGAGGCACCACCCGGGCGTGCGGTTGTCCTTCAGAGAGCTCATGATGGCGTGGACGAGCTTGCGTTTAAGATTGGTGCGGTCACGGAGGTGCCTTTCATAGTAGTGCAGGGTGTTGTAGAGGTACGTCACTGGCCGGTCTGAGGGATGGCAAGCCAGCAACAACAGCTATTTAGTTAACAAATAACCAGGAGGTTTGAACAAAAGAGAAAGAATAATAATAATAATAATAATAATAATAATAAGCCAAGACAGGATGGGTCAATGCAAATAACAGAGAGCAAAACTGTTAGGTTAGCAAAGCGAGCAATCCGATACTACAATTGTCCTACCATCTGATACTACGATTCTACTACAAATGCAACAGGCACCTACACCACCAGATAAAGCATCCCCCCCAAAACAATCATCAATAGATCTTTAACATGGACAGACTGCTCCGTCCTTTTCACTCCCCCTCACCATGGAACTTGTACAATCCACCCAAGTGGTCCAAAAGGGTTTCCAAGGACTTGGAGACTGGCAGCAGCTCCAGGAAGCGGTGGATAACAATGTCAAAGACGGGCAGGAAGCGTAAACACACGTTGCCAAAGTAGATAGGCAGATACTGTGGCTGGAGCTGCATGGGGGGGTTCACCTGCTCAGCCAGACCTTCAAAGTACAGTTTCTCTGGGTACTTCTGCATGTGGGGAAGAAGAGATAACCTTTTATTAGAGTCCATGGCTCCTTTTCAAGCATCAATTCCAAGAACAGGATAGTCTGGAAAGATGCTAAGATCCTCTCAAAGCTAACTACATTGCAACAAACATTTCTATTAAAGCATTTTCTTGACTCTCTTTTGTCTCAAAACCACTGCCTAAGTGAAGGGATGTGTTTCACAGCTAAATAACAAACAGCCAGATCCAGTACTGTCATCATAAGGGGACAGGGTAAGGGGCAGTAGGTGGTTTTGTGATTGAACTTTCTCTCTTTAACATTTACCACAGTTACGCAAGATTGCAAGAGAGGGCAAACACTGCAACTCTTAAAATGTCAGTGCGAAAAACAGGGCAGCATGTGCAGCCTGTAAAATCCCATTAAGGAAAGAGAGAGAGAGAGAGAGAGAGAGAGAGAGAGAGAGAGAGAGAGAGAGAGAGAGAGGAGGAACTCATAAGCTGGTCTCTACGCTGGATGCAACCTGGATAATAATATGGCTGAAAAGCAGAAGAGCTTTTTGTTCCGAAATATCATTCATTCAATTGAGAAGATGAATGCAGCGAGTCTAAAGTGAATTATTAATACATTCATCAACTGCAAACATCCTCTAGCACGTTTCTGCAATGACAGACACTTGAGCTGGACCCAAAAATGCTGATGTGGCTGATAATGATTGTACGCTAGTGGAGTTCTGCTTGCATCAGATAAAATGGATGACGCCAACTGTACTGCAACCCTATTTGATTACTTGTTCAGTAAAGTGATACTTTGACACTTGAAGCTTTCTTTCCTGTACTGTGTAAGGTTGTCTTTTAGTAGTCACCCTACGTGGTGTGGTATCTTTTGTCACACTGTGTTCGGACAGCGGTTTGGTGTGTTGGGTAAAGTTGCCATACGGTAGAACATGTATTTGGTGTGTGGCATACAATCACCTTGGGGTAGAAGTTATATTTGGTGTGTTGGGTAAGGTCACATTGTAGTAGTATTCGTATTTGGTGTGTTGGGTAAGATCACCTTGTGGTAGTATTTGTATTTGGTGTGTTGGGTAAGGTCACCTTGTAGTAGATCTTGTATTTGGTGTGTTGGGTAAGATCACCTTGTGTTCAGACAGTGGTTTGGCGAGTTGTGTAAAGTCGCCACATGGTAGAACTTGTATATGGTCTGTGGTGTATGATCACCTTGTTGTATGACGCATTTTGTGTAACTGCTAAGATGTTCTTTAAACCAGCAAGGTGTTTCCTGTCCAGGTTAAAATCACCTTGTCGCATGGTACCTGTTAAGAAGGTTACCCTGTTACAGAAAACGTTATTCACGAGTTAGGGATGTTTACCTTGTGGTAGGACATGTGTTTGGTGTGCCAGTCGCTCTGCAGCCAGTGCTCCGGAGCGTTCTCTTTGACGAAGTCGCTGACTCGGTTGCGGAAGTCATTGGGTTTAAGGAGGAGGAGCTGGATGATGAAGTAGCACACTTGAGCCTCATTGCCCTCATGACTTCTCATCGCCTAGGCAACGGCAATCATTGAGGGCGAATTAAAAAAAAAAATTTTTATTATCCCATAATAACAGAGAACACTGAAAGAAAACACCTCAAGCACAAGCAGCGAAATATTAGAAATCAGAACGTGGCAAAATACCAAAAAGACACAGATCATCTCCCGCTCGAGGAATTTACCAGTTCACATGACTCCAGCAGTGGAGATATTCCGTAATGCTGATGTTGTGTGTTACAGATTTTACTGGAAATGGTTTTGAATTACTGTTAAAACATTATCTGTCGCCATTTTGAAAAATCACCATCGATAAACACCCTGTGTTTTAACATCCCTTCAGAACAAGTCTGTTTCATTGCAGTTTCCTAAAAATAAAAAAAAATCTCTACTGTAAGGTCAGGGATGTCGTGACGCATCACGATGTACAAGCTGAAAACAGAGAATACAATATTTTAATTCCAACATAATCAATAAAACCTTTATCCTTTTGAGCCTCGTGCTGACAGCAGGAGCGGTCGTACAGGTAATTGCTGACGTTATTGATCGGCTAACGGCTAATAAATAGCTCATGTTATTAGAAATGTGGAAGAAATATTGATTATCAGACAAACACTCCAGCCATAAAGATGATTCACAGGAGAACAAATTAGAGCAGGGGTGTTCAATATATATATATATATATATACATATATATATATATATATATATATATATATATATATATATATAAATAATTTAGGGTAAATCTACAGCCTAGAGTTTATTTCCCAGGTTTTATTGATTTTTACAGACAGATGCTGTGCATGTGCTTCTAGAAACAAGCTAGATGAAAATGTTCACCAGACTAAAGCAATGGGTGTCAGGTTCGGGAATTAGATCTTTATGGTTTCGGCGTTTTAACGTACGGCATTTTTGATAACGTTTTTCCCCAAAAACAAATCTAAAAATTCCTTACCAGGCAGAGGATGAGACGGTCCAAAGTGACGATGTTGTACTTCCACACCATGTCGTTCAGGATCTCGATGCATTTGTTCAGCTGCTGACCGCCCGCCGACGTGGAAAACTCGTACACCAGGAAATCGGCAAACGTCCGTACGTGTGCGACCAGAGCGCGGGCCCCGATCCTCTCCAGAACCCTGCAGGAACGAAGACGACCAAAGGATGATACTCTTAAAAACTCCCGATCATTCTGAAATGTTTCATTTCTACATTTACACACGTGTCAAGCTTCTTCTGGATGGTGCAATTTTCACCAGTACAGTAAGATTTCAGTCACTGAAAAGACAAAAATTACTAAAATCTGTTGAAAACGTACAGAAAGCTGTGTGTAGAAAGCATGTTGTGAATGGGAATGAGATCATCCTCTCAGTTCTTGGGAGGTAAACTAGTCTCTGGCACACGCCTTCAGCAGGACGGTGAATCATAAACACAAATAACTCCTGATGAAGGAACAGATCATTTAATATGCCGTCATGTCGCTCTGCAATTCTTCAAATGTGTCGTAGGAACTATTTAAGCTGTGTTCACTGCATTGCTGCGACACTGGCAGGTGTTATTGCATCATAAAACATGCCAGCCTATCAGGTTTCAATATGCAAATGAACATTGACCAGAAGAAAGGAGGAGGGGCGTGCAGGGTTTTGGGCAGTTCATTCATCCATTGTAGCTTTTTTTCTGCTGTGTACGTAAACAGGATCTGAGTGACTTTTAAGTGAGTAAAACATCCGTGCATTTATACAAAAAGACGACAGAAAGAGACCTTCGGAATTAAATATAGAGTGAGGAGGAGATGCAGGCAGTCGTGCATGAAATGAGGCAGTCAGAGATGCGCTTTACAACAAGCTTCACTCATGAATGATGAATAATACGACACGTCTCATTTGGCCCTGCTGCTTCGCTGAAGACCCTCGGCAGAAGAGGGTTCAAGGGTCACTTCAGAGCGAAAAGATAAGAGTTTAGTGATGATATATTTGGTGTATCAGTATGATAACCAAGATGGTTTTTTGCGTTGTTTCGGAGACATTTGGTGACATGTGAAAGCTCTCTTTAGGCCCGAGAGGTTCAGAGAACCCATCTCTGGTCCTCTTGAAAATCTGGAAACTGTCAGCACTGCATGCTGTTTAACGCGACCGGTTCAACTTGTCACGTTCCGTTCTGTTTCCTGAACGGCTGGTATGATGAGCGAAAGAGACGGCGCGCCTTACTGATACATAAAACCAGACGTTCAAACAACTGGAGTGCTGTAATTAGCTCGGTTCTGTGGCGCGAGGGCTTGCACTGGGAACGTCTTCTCTGTCGTGCTGACCTCAATGACCAAAAATCTGAATTCTTATACTAAAACAACTCCTCGTTTGCACAGTTCACACTTCAGGAGGAGTTCTTCGGTGTGAAAGCAAACTTGCAATTAGGAGCCCCGCCCACAAAAACGGGTCCA
Source organism: Pangasius sanitwongsei (assembly GCA_037576675.1). Taxonomy (NCBI): domain Eukaryota; kingdom Metazoa; phylum Chordata; class Actinopteri; order Siluriformes; family Pangasiidae; genus Pangasius; species Pangasius sanitwongsei. The sequence goes on from JAKKZI010000236.1 coordinate 8,738, forward strand.
GAATCGGTAGTATGAAAATGCTCGGGAAAAAAAAAAGGTAAATGAATGAAAAGAAGATAGAGATAAACAGTGAAATGAACACTTAGCCTAAATGCAGGCGATCGTGATGCTCATCTGGTAGCTCTAAGCTTCTCTACATTAGCCTCGTAGCTCCAGTGAGCAACAAACAGGAAAACACTTTAAACACCAAAGACATTAAGGACTGAAATGAGGCGTTTTTACCCAAACTGGACCCTCATTTATCTCTATTGTCCTCCCCTGTCTCTCTATCGCTCTTTCTCTCTCTCTTTATCTGTAGATTAGGTGGTCATCTCAGGACGTTTCCATCCTCTTAACCATCTTTATCACTCCTTATCGTTCAGGCGGTGTGTTCTGGACACTAGCTGTGTTGTCAGGGAGAGATCGTGAGCCGAGTCACGAGCAGACGCTAGCGGGACTCGCTCAGCCCGACACAACACGGCTTTGTGAAGCGATCCGCAGCTGCAGCACGTACGAGAGAGCGTTCGAGAGATCCTGCAAGTGTCCTTGATAAATAACACCAGAGGGAAGAAAAAATATATATATATATCTGTGGCAATGCTATTACATCTGTGAAGTTGATTCATTTCCTATAAAAGCACATCCTGAAGTGTTTTTTTTTTTATTCCTCATATACCACAGCAACGGTTACTTTTTAACAAATCAGACATTCGGTGAAACTAGTTCCTGTTCTCACTTACGTTATAGCAGCTGTAAACAGCCGTTCCCTCACCAGCCTCTCTTTTACGTTAATGAAAGAAAAAGAAAAAAAACGCAGCTTGTCATCTTTCGTTACTGAGAATCCGCGAAACGTAAACTCCTCCGTCCCGAAGACGTCAGAAAACCTAAAGTTACAGCTTTACCTCTGACACTGGAGACTCCTTCCATGAATGTCAAATGAAAGTGTCCTTAACATTTTAACGATCGCACGTAGAAAGCCCCTGTGAACGAGCCGTTACTATGGGAACGATAACGTATCAGAAGGATCGCGTTAATATAAACCCGCACTACTTGTAGATTTGCTGAATTCGACCAGAACCAATCATCTGATGGTGCAACGTGTCACCATGAGCACTTGATGTTGTTCATGCTGTGTAAGTTTTGGAAAAAAAATAAAATAAATCAAACAGAGAGACACTACAAGAAATTTAAATTAAAAAATAAAAAAAGAAAAGAAAACAGCTGGCTCACCTGAAGCCGATCTGGTTTATGTGATCGGTTTCTAGAAGCATCTTCCAGAGCAGGCAGAGGAAGAGCGGTGGAGAACCCTGCATGGAAAAGTGAGTGATGATGTCGTTCTCATTGGTCATGGACTTCCACTTCCTGTACTCCTCCTCTACGTTCTTCTTCAGGTTGAAGCGGCTCTCCTGAGGAACGTTGTTCTGCTTGAAGAACGCCTGCGCAAAGGACGGAGGGGTGGAGGGTGGAGGGAGGAGGGAGGAGAAGATACAATCAGAGATCTTTTCTGTAACTGTGACTCATTGCGATGATGAAGTTTTACGGCACCGGATGAAAAAAGGTCACGCGGTTCCGATCGAGACCGATTTAAAAAAAACAACAACAAAAAAAACGACACGTTCTTCCATGGGTTCCATTCGCCGCTAAACAGGATGAAGCGTTTCTTCAAGAACATCTGGTAGAGCAGCGTGAGGGCCACACATCAAACAGAGGTGTCCTCAGAGGCGTACTCTGAGATGGATAAAAATAAATGGCGTAAATTACTCAGCTGAGGCAAATCTACACATCTCGACATTTGTGGTTAAAAAAAAAAAACAAGAACGCAGTCATTATTTTTGTGTTTACAAAAACATTTCCCTTCCATCAGCGCGCGGCTTTAATCCTGAGGAGAGGGAAAGTGTCGTGTCTCCCCACAGAGCGCTGCTTCGTCTGACACGCAGAACAGATGGAGTGTTACCGAAAAACGACAGGAACAACAAACACGACAACGACGAAACAGATTTTTAATGTTCTGAGGCGACTAACGTACAGCGTGAGGACGCGTCAGAACGCCGCGGTGACTCGATTCTAAAATATCTCACAGAAAAAAGACAAAACATTCGTCTTGTTTCCCAGATACGAGAACAAGCGCAGTAACTGGGGGTTACATTCTCACCCAGGTTCTAAACGGGTTCTAGAATTCCGTGTTCCAGAATTCCCACCGGAGCTCAGTACAGTTGGGGTTCTCGGATTCTAAGCCTGGTTCTAAAGGAACTCTAGAATTCTCTCCTAGATTTCTCACCCAGGTTCTAATGGAGTTCTAGAATTCCCTCCCAGTTAACCAACAGTGGTGTTCTAGAATTCCATCCCAGTTTAACCAACAGTGGTGTTCTAGAATTCCATCCCAGTTTAACCAACAGTGGTGTTCTAGAATTCCCACTCAGTTTAACCAACAGTGGAGTTCTAGAATTCCCACCCAGTTTAACCAACAGTGGAGTTCTAGAATTCCCACCCAGTTTAAGTGAAAGTGGTGTTCTAGAATTCCATCCCAGTTTAACCAACAGTGGTGTTCTAGAATTCCCACCCAGTTTAAGTGAAAGTGGTGTTCTAGAATTCCATCCCAGTTTAAGCGACAGTGGTGTTCTAGTGTTCTACAGAGCTACAATTCCAGAATGCTCTGAAACACCAGTATAAGCGAGCTGCATGAGCAGAGCACCACAGAACCGCAGGTCACACACAGGTTTGGTTTCGCACAGCAGCCTGTCTGCATTGGAAAGCAGCTGAAAGCGCGTTAGATGTCGGATGAAGGCGCCGGTGGCCGACCTGCAGAGGAGCGGGGAAGCAGCTGAGCGTGTGTGAGGCCCAGTTGTGAGGCGTGAAGTTCATGATGGTCTGCAGGATGTCCTTACACCACGTCCCCTGGATCGAATCAGAACCCGTGAAGAAATCTGGAGCCGTAACACAGAAGAGGACCACGCATTACACAGAGTTAGCCGTAATGTGTGTGTGTGTGTGTGTGTGTGTGTGTGAAATGGGTGTGTATGAGCGGTACCGGTGATGTGTGTGGCGCGGGCGAGGGTGAGGATGAGCGCCCGGTTCAGCTCCTCCGACTCAGCCGACAGAACCGTCTTCGGGTCGCTCAGGAACCGCGTGAACTGTGGCTGCACCTCGGAGCTCCCCAACGCTGTGATCAACCTCAGAGCTGTACTTTCCACACTAACACACACACACACACACACACACACACACACACACACACACATCACATACTTTCCTTTCTTATAATCTGTTCATTATTCTAGGTCTCTGAGCCCCACTCATGACTCCGTACAGCGCAATTTTCATGAAACACGAAAAAAAATTTCAACAAGAAACAAATAATAAAAATCTTGATGTTATAATCTGCCCATAATTTATTCATCTGTCCATCATTCTACCCAGTTATACCATTACCGTCTATCCATCCATCCATCCATCCATCCGCCTACTCATCAGTTTATTCATCCATGATTCATCCAGATAGCTATACATCTCAATTATATACATACTTACACACACACACACACACACACACACACACACACACACTAAACATGTGCAAAAGTCTTGGCACCCCCTTTTTTTTTGTTTTTTTTTTTTAGTCCAATCTTTGTTACAGATGTTTATTTTCTGACTTCTACATTACTGATTCAGTACAAAAACACTTTAGATCCCAAACATTAGTTTTTCAGCACAGAATGAAACGTTACAGTAAAATGTTTGTATGTCAGTAAAGAAAGCAGCAGATTCCATAAGAGACACTTTT
>JAKKZI010000237.1:0-12476 GCA_037576675.1 Pangasius sanitwongsei
GTGTGTGTGTGTATAGTAGGGGTGTTAGTATAGTGTAGTGTATAGTGTGTTAGTGTAGTGTATTGTGTGTGTGTGTGTATAGTAGGGGTGTTAGTATAGTGTAGTGTATAGTGTATTGTGTATGTGAGTGTGTGTGTGTGTGTGTGTATAGTAGGGGTGTTAGTATAGTGTAGTGTATAGTGTGTTAGTGTAGTGTATTGTGTGTGTGTGTGAGTGTGTGTGTGTGTGATAGTTTTGTGTCTTGTTAGATGACTCTCGTCTCTATTTCTGTCATGTGTGGGTTATTTTTGGGCCGTTCCAGTTGCCAAGCAACCCGGCTGCATGGAGAGAGAGAGAGAAGGAAGTGCCAGGGTGGAACGGGCACTACGCTGGCCTACACACACACTCACTCACACACACCCACACACACACACACACACACACACACGATATCTCTCTTGCCCGCGCTCTATGTGCTCATCATCCTCTCGTCCCTCTGCACTCTCCATTCTGCTTGGAGCTGAAAGCACATTTACGCACATACAGGCTACAAACACACACACACACACACACACACACACACACACACACACACTACTTCACTCTACCAGTGCACTATCTAAGGTGCAGATGCTTACCTCATGCCCTATTCACGATCCGGGATTTCCATTTAATTCCAAGGAATTGAATTTTAAGAAATCGGAACGGAAAACATTTTTAAAAATTAACTGTTGTAGCTATTTGTCACCTAATTCTGGGCTAGAACTCTTTATGTAATTTAAAATAAAAGTATAAAGTATAAATATAATAAAAATCAATTCTTACAAAATAAAAAAAAAAAACAACAACATTATTCAAGTCTCTTTATATGCAAACATTTCTAATTCTGAAAATAAATTCCTTTTCCAAATCCAATTCCGATCTTTGCCATTTGTTACAGGATCTGATATCTGATACGTTTTCTCCGATATCCGATCCACCATTTTTTTTTTTTCTTCCCTGGTATCGGCTGATATTAGATCGAAGCTGTCTCTGGTGATGTGCGCATGCGTGTTAGGGAAAAGTGGCTCGGGTCCGATTTGAAAAGATCGTTTTGTTTGTGTGTTTCATGTTTTAAATCATATCTGTGTTACAAATCAGATTTGTGTCACTTCAACTTGAACTTAGCCAAAGACTAAAGCTAAATTTGAAGCAAGGACTAAATCATTTATTTCTCTTTTCCCCCACGCCGTCCCCATCTCTGTGCTCAGGTTCGTTTCTTCCTCACTAATAATCCGCTCAGAATTCGAATTGGCGTGTGCCAAAAAAATAAATAACTCAAATGATTTTTTTTTGCCTGTTTGTTTTGCTTGACAGCTTTAAAGAAGACCAACGATTCCCAAATTAAACCCAAACTCGGATCGCGTCCAACCGCTTGTCTCTTTTTCTGAAGCCGCGAGAGCTGTAGTGTGTGGATTTATGGGGTCACTCGGGCTGTATTACCCCACCGCACATTAGTGCAGTGCAAACACGACTCGCGCCCCACGCCAAACACAACGCGTCTCTCTCCCGCTAAAGTAAACATCTTTAACACTCCGAATCGAGGCCAAGTCTCGTTCGTGTTTGAGGAAAATCTGTTTTCAAAAATCATTTGGTTTGATTTATATAAGCAGACTTGGCACAGAGTGAAAGAAGCTGCTGTGTGTGTGTGTGCGTGTGTGTGTGTATGAAAACCACGGCAGGATGAGTGTGCACTCTTTGTGTGCAAAGGTGTGTGTGTTTGTGTGTGTGTGTGTGTGTGTGTGCTGAGAGTTCAGGTTATAATAAGTCTTATCTGTGGCAAATAAAACACTAGCTGACAGCTGCCATAAATACTACAGCGCAGGCCTCCGGTTAACCCTCCCAGAGTTCAACGAGGCCACGCCGCTGCGCGTAACCAGAGCTGAGTACAACAGCAACAATAGTGAAAACACACACGCACCACCACACACACCCACACACACACGCACGCTCCCACACACACACGCTTTTCGACAGACTTCTACAGTCCGTGATCGTCGCACACACGTAGCCAAAAAAACCGGATTACGCAATTTAAGCGCGGCTGTTACTATAGAAACGACCGCGTATTAGAACGAGCACACGACTGTCAGAGCTGCTGTTCTAGAAAATTAATCAACACCTGACCAATCAGAATCCAGGATTCAACAGCGCTGTGGTGTAAAAAGATGTATGAAGATGAACTGCATCGGCTATATATGTCTATGCTCATCCGTAGATTTTACCCCACACACACACACACACACACACACTCCTTTTCTAGATAAATAATTTAAGCTCCGGTCACTGATTTACCTTTTACTCGGTGGCTGGTGAACGAAAACCAGGAAAGTAAAGGCAGTGGATTAGTAAAGAAAACATGTCTGTCTGAGGATCTTCACACGGTTACACTTTAACTCAGTGTTACGCTGAAACTACACTCTGACCATGTGACTGGGACGACTTTTACACGGAGGACATGAAGAGAAATAACGTGAGCTGTAACATTTCACACACACACACACACACACACACACGTTTATCTTTGTTAAACGTGTTTTTTTTTAAAAAATTTTTTAAAAATCCGTTTATTATTAGCCCTCGACGACGTGGAGCGGCTACGCGTTACGGCTGGAAGTAACACAGCTCCTGACCAATCGGAGTCGAGAATTCAGCAGCACACGCACGTTTTCTCGAGAACATCAGTCATTATAATTTCGTAATAATGTGTATACGAGATCTTCTAACGTACTCTGTTCAGTTCTGTTCTTCGCTATTCTGCGCTACGGTAATCTGTTCCAGTTTATTCTCGTTACTCTATTGTTTTATTCTATTCAACTCTATTCTGTTGTGAAGATTCCTCTGTTCCTTTCTACTTTATTCTACGCCATTGAGCTGAAATCTATTCTACACGTATTCTATTCTGCACCACTTTAGTCTGCACTGTTTCAAATCTACTGTTATATTCTGTTGTACTTTATTCTCTACTCTATTATATTCTATTATATTGTATTCTCAACTCTATTGTGTTCTATTATTTTCTATTGTACTTTATACGACTCTATTCTATTTAACTCTATTCTGTTTATTCTACTTTATTCTACTCTACTCTAGTTTTTCTTTTCTATTGTACTTTATTCTTTTCTTTTGTACTTTATTCTCCACTCTATTCTTTTGTACTCACTTCTGCTCTACTTTATTCTACTCTATTCTATTTAACTCTATTCTGTTGTACCCTATTCTACTCTACTTTATTCCATTCACCTCTACTTTACACTACTCTAGTTTATTTTCTATTCTATTGTACTTTATTCTATTATTTTCTATTGTACATTATTCTACTCTATTATATTTAACTCTATTCTGTTTATTCTACTTTATTCTACTCTACGCTAGTTTATTTTCTATTCTGTTGTACTTTATTCTTTTCTTTTGTACTTTATTCTCTACTCTGTTCTTTTGTACTCACTTCTGCTCTACTTTATTCTACACTATTCTATTTAACTCTATTCTGTTGTACCCTATTCTACTCTACTTTATTCCATTGTACTCTACTTTATTCTACTCTAGTTTATTTTCTATTCTATTGTACTTTATTCTTTTCTTTTCTATTGTACTTTATTCTACACTATTCTATTTAACTCTATTCTGTTGTACCCTATTCTACTCTACTTTATTCCATTCACCTCTACTTTAGTCTACTCTAGTTTATTTTCTATTCTATTCTATACCATTTCATCCTACTGTACTCAATTCTGCCCGACTTTATTCTACTCTACTCTCCTTTAGTCTATTTTAATCTTCCTCTAATACTGTATTTTATTCTGTTATACTTTATTCCATACTACCCTTTTCTATTCTACTCTACTCTATTCCTTTCTTATTTAATCTATTCTCTGCTCTGCTCTACACTATTCAATTCTGTTTCATGTACATATAATTCTCAACAGTACAAAATGTATCTGTTTTTCATGCAACTCTCATCCACTGAACAGAATTATGGGAATGCCGTCTCTAAGAAGGACACATGCAGTGCTCCAGCAAATTTGTCCTTCAGAGCTGTCCTTATTCTGCTTTCCGAAAATTCACAGGAGTGCAAACGGTGCTCGAAAACGCCGCCTAGCCGTGCTGCTAACCAAAGCACAATAACACACGAGTGTAATTCATGAAGAGTCCACAATTATTTTGCCTTTAAAAATATATATTTTAGAAGGAAAAAAAAGGCTGCTCTGTAGTCAGACTAATTAAGTGGCTCTTTTTAAACACTATTAGACTCTAAGATAAAATTTTAAAACAGCAAACATGTTTGTTGATTTTACACAAATGAGCTCATTTATAATCACAACTGATAATATATTTAATTAATTGAGGAAGCAATAAATGTGATTATGATTGAAATTTGATTACTTGTGCAGCCCTAAACTACAATAACAACAGTGTGCATGTTGCCCGTTTTAAACAATTTACTAATAAATTAATAACTAATTGAATAATTTAATTACAATATATTTAAATAGCAATAAATTTATATATATTTAAATGATTTAATAATTATAATAAACAGCTACATAATTGACTAATAAATTAATGATTTTTTTTTTAAACGAATAGAAACAGAAATATGAACCCAATTGCACAAGTCAGCAAACTATGAATAAAAAAAAATAAAAATAAAATAAAAAGTGCATTTCTCTGACCTGAGATCAGTTTCTGCTTCAGAAACACACCGAAACGAGGAGACTGTGTCCACCAGAGATCAGAACCGGACGCTTATTCAGCTCTTCCTCTCTCTCTCTCTCTCTCTCTGCGCTGAGGATTTTGTGAGGATGCGGTTATAAAGGTCAGAGCTCAGTTTCTCCTTACCTGCGCAGGTGTGTGTGTGTGTGTGTGTGTGTGTGTGTGTGCATGTCTGTGTGTGTGTGTGCGTGTCAAGGGCCTGCTTTATATCCCAGGTGAGCGGCGGGTAATTGGTAAGTACCTGACATTTGGTCGGGCAAATTATGGGTTTTTAGAGTCCATCAGGGAAATGATGCTTAAACTAATAAGTGTGTGTGTAATTCTGTGGCCTCGACTCAACTCCAAAAGCACTCCAGTGGCCATAAACAGGAAATTAAACTCGGCCCCGAGCGCCGCGCAGGAGGACTGTGGGTAAAGACGCATGGTTAATGCAGCCCCGTTTTATCGCGTTCGGAATCATCTGTGATCATTTAACTTATTTGTAGAAAAAGTAAGGAATTATAAGTAAAAGGAATTAGCTAGGTGTGGTCATGTGGGTCGGAGATAACACGCTCACACGCTCAGGGATCACACACTCAGGGCCTCGGTCTATCTGGACATGGTTAATATGTAGTGCTTATGGGCATCTAGGTTTAAAACCAGTTTAAAGTTCAGCCTGGTGTTAAATGGTGCCTTTCTGTGAACACGAGACAAATTAAACTCCCTACCAGCTAATTAAACGAGCTATTACAAGCATCCGTTGCACTTGGTCTAAATGTTATTCAAGGGTTTCTATAGTAACAGGTTGTTCACAAGATCTCGTTCACAATCGTTGATGTGGCGAAGTTTTCCGTAAGGAGACGTTTACGTAGCGTTTATGGAAGGAGTCTCCGGTGTCAGCGCTTTGTAACAGGTAAAGGTAAAGAGTTTGCGTTGTTCTCAACGACAGGATAAGCTGTGTTTTATAAAATGCCGCTATAACGTAAGTGATAACTTGTTTCATGGACGTTCCACGTCATTAACAGTAACTATACGGATGAGCGGATAAAAAGTGTCTTTTTTTTAGGCGTTAAAATTTTTGTAGTCATTGCCAAGTCGCTGTGGTGTGAGTGGAGGAACACACTACTGTTGCCACATGGAAGTGCCGCTTCATCACACCACACCTTGAATTATTAATTATTTTCCTATAACATCACTTTGTAAATGATTTCCCACTGTTTACTGACATGGAATAGTTTAAAACTTGAACGACTGATGGTGACCGCCCAAGTAGGGAATAAATAGGGAACAAATAAACAAGTTTAACACACATATGGACTACAGACTAAAGACGTGTAAGAGTGCCGATTTAGGTGCGAATGTTCAATTATTGAAAATTTGTAATGTTATGTTAGCTAGCAAGTTTCCCCAATCACACAACCGCTACCAGTAAAGGCACCCGTTTCCTCCTGATTTGGCCACCTGCCAATTCCCCGCCCACCAGCCGGCTCTCAGCTATCACACGACAGCTAACAACCGGAACATGCTTCCTCTGAGACACGTGAAGCCAGCCAACAGTATCGACACGTGAAGCCAGCCAACAGTATCTTTTCAAACTGCTCGGGTTGAAGACACTCATAGGAAAGCGCTATCTGCCCTCTTCCTCATACGTGAGCTCACAGATTCCCACGATTGGCTAGCATCGCTGTGATTGACAGGGCAGAGAGAGTATGCCCCTCCCACTCAGAAAGCACAGCCCAATTAAGTTTGACTGGCGCTTTTATGCAAATGAACTGAAATGAGATACATTTAAACAGGTAAGGGTTTAAAGACGGTCCTCAAAGCTGGGATTTGAACTTACAACCTTCCCATCGCCTTTTCCAAACCCAACGCCTAAAGCACTGAACCACCACCTCCTTGTCAGGGATTTCGGAAAAAAGAAATCCCCCACAAACTTAATTATCTGCACGATTGAACTCAATAGTGGAAGGGTTAATATTTAACAGCATAGGTGTTCATTTTCTGTTGTTTATGCTGCGTAGCCTGAAACGTGTCCACTATTTGGGCAAAAAGCCTCATATCAATAATTCACACTTCCTGTATCGTTAAGTCTTTTCAGATTTCAGACCACATCGTCCCTCATTCGTCCTTCTCCACCTCAAACGTCTCCAACTCGGGTTCATTCCAGCATCCTGCAGTGGTGTGTGTGTGTCTGCGCCAAGACTTACACACATCAACACACACAAACACACACACACAGACTCACCGTCTTCGCCACTGCGTCACAGTCCACGTCTGACGTTTTGAATTCGGGGGTCGGAGCGGCGGCGTTGGACGGCATCATCGAAACCAAACCCGACTATTTGCGATGCATTTAGAAATGAACGCGAATGAGAAAGAAAGTTATTCTGGGGCGATGTTGCTGATCCACCTTCCGTCCTTCAGATCCTCCTTCTCCCTACCGAAGAAAAAAAATATGTGTCATTGAAGTGTTAATTGTTATTTGAAAATTGGCAAGAAAAAATAAACGTACAGCAAAAAGTAGGTCCTTTTTACTCCAAATGTTGCCGATTGGCACAGGAAAAGTGGCTAATATAGCTAACTTGTATTTAAAGCTTATGGCTACCAATTTAGCGCCATACAGACTGCAGACAGTCATTATATTATCTGTATTATCACTTTCACGTACAACTCTGCCTTCAAACTTTAGGCCACGCCTCCTAACTTTTGTCTATTTTTTTTAGATAAAAGTGTAGTGTATCAGAAACCATCAGCAAGTCTGTTTGAGACACTGAACAACTCCACACTGGCAAACTGATGCGACACAAGTGTGTGACGATTTAGACATACAGTTTGTACAACGCTAAACAGGAGGCTATAAGCGTCCATGACTTTTTAGCTACATTAGCATCAGACATTGAAGCAGAGCTTAGACACCAAACATGAGAGCAAAGCAAGGAGGGATCGTTAATTTGCTATGTACGTGTGTGACACAGAGATTATGTGTCAGCGACAAAAGTGAAATTTGAATCGAAATTCTTTGCAAATTAAGTAGCAGACCAAACGTTTGGCTCAAATGATTATGGTCCAATGTTTTTTTTTTTTCAAAAAAAAAAATGGAAGAAAAGCTTACAGTTTTTGGGGTTGCGTCTTATCCTGTCATATATGACCTCTCGTTAAACATCTATACAGACATTACGAAGAAAAATGAAGCTCGGAAGGAAGTACCATAGATTGTTGTTGCATCTGGTGAGTGTATGTAGCTAGGGGTTAGCTTGCTTTGCTAATCTAAGCTTGCGACAATGCTAGTACGAAGCCGAGAACGTAACGTGTGAATCGAACAACCGATTTTCACACTGATCAGTGCGTTATTTAATTTAGTTAGCTTTAGAAACTCTTCAGAACAGGCCATACCCACATGCAAGAAAAGTAACAGTCAGAGACAAACTACAAGCGACATTGTGTAAATTTTATTTTTGGCCGAACGATTCTTTTAAGTGAATCAAATTTGGCAAATCGAATCAAACTTGATTCTTCTGAATCACAACTCAGTGAGAAATGTTGTGAGTCAAGCTCAAGAGACACGACACGGGAACACGGCTTTATTTTATCAAGATGTTCGTTTTATTGTGCAGACGCTTCGATCGATTCCAAGGGGTCGTTTAAAACAAATGAATGAATCGTTCGCTAGCCGCTCATCGCCGTTTAATATGTCTTAAATGTGTCCTCGAGCAGCTGTGATACGGACACGAAACGAGGTAAAACGATGTGGGCTTTTCCACGGAGGCGTTTCATCATCTATAACGGCAGCAGTTTGACCATCAATCAAACGCACTTTATGTAGAAGCAAAAAAACAGGAGAGTCTTTTTAACATCGTTATCTTGTCGGCTCACGGCGGCGCAGTCAGCACTTTTTAGTTTTTTTTTTTTTTTTTTCACGGGAGAGAGGAATGCGAGTCCTGGCAGAGGCAGAACGGAGAGTCGCTGCGAGAGGCCTCCCGCGTGGGACTCGCCTGTGTAACATGGCGCACGCTGAACTGCTGCCAGTTTCTATCCTGGGCTGTGCTGCGTACTTCAGCTCTAACTACAGCACCTCGCTAGCGGGAGAATCCTGGCCGCTAACGCTGGAGTTGCTCAGACTGTTAGCGCACAACCGTGAAGTGCTACACAATTCAATTTGTGAGTTTTTCTTCCCAGAATTCCATTACAGCCTTCACTGAGACCACAGAAGAACAAAAACAACAAAAAAAAAAACAATGTCACAATTCAGTTTGTCAGTTCTTGTGAGCTTTGGGAGTGTTGGTGTAAAAATATACTAGCCAACTTTTCATTTGTAATTTCTGTACTCTTATCGTACGGCTTGCTCGGCTAGCTAACAAGCTAGTTAATACCCGAGAGGCTAATCCTCTTGCTAGCTGTGTCTATCTAACGTTAAAGGAAACTGATATCTTAAAAATGTTATCATTCTGTAACTGTTGTGACGGTTTTAACACGATATGTTACGGGAGGTCAAACACACACACCACGATATGGCTGAGGTTTTGTGACAACGCTGTTGCTAGGCAACTTGGAAATACATGAAATTCAGCATAATCTGGCTAATGACTGAGGCTAAATATTTAGCCAGCGAACCTTTTATACAGACAACTTGAAGGCGCCAGGGACAGTGAAAACAAGACAATACGTTTAGGAATATCAACATTTCACTCAGGCTGGTAAATTATTATTAAAAAAAAAAAAAGAAGAAAAAAAAAAAAAAAGACTCTGTATGGCTAATATTACATTTAGCATCAACCACTAAGTGAACTTCCACAGGTGCTAGCACAGCGAGAAACACCAACACCTCATGAACTTTGAGCTGTGGAAAAATCTCGACTACTTAAGTAATCTTCTTGTAAACTCGGTAAACAAGGCTACGTCTGAAGCAGGGGGTATACGGAAAACAGGGAGTATGCTAACACAGTATGCTAGCACAGGATTTACTCGGTAGATTTATCTTAGAATCAGTTCATTCTTTTGTGATCATGTGAATAAATTCAAATTTTATATATTTGCAGAAAAGATTACTGAAATGGAATAGGTTTTGTTTTTTTTGTTTGTTTGTTTTGACTGCACTTTTATAGTCTTAAGCTAGTTAATGACTGATGTTTAAGATTTTGCTAGCTGTTCTTTTATATGGACAATCTAAATGTATATCAACAATTTTAAAAATATAGACAAAACTATGAGGAATAGCAACAAGTCACTCAGATTTGTTTAAAAAAAAAAAAAATTACATGCTTAGTATCAACCGCTAAGAAAGCGTTCATGGTTTCCGCTATGTTTGGGAAATGCCTGAGCTAGCTAGCCTTGTATCTGAACAATGTAATTCAACTATAAAAAAGACACACACACACAAAAAATGTCCGGAACATCAACAATTAACTCATATTTGTTGGTAAATTGCTACGAAAAGACTCCACATGACTAAAATTATACTGTAATTACACTTAGCGTTGAGCGCTAACTCAAATTTCATGGCCTCTGCTATACTGGGAACGCTAGTGGTGCGACTTCTAATGTCAAGAAAACAACATCTCCAATGTAGGAATAAAGGATTTATGATTCTGAAATTATACGTATAATATAAATTTAGCATAATTTGAATATGATATGTAATAAAGCAATTTATTCATATACTTTGTTGCTTTAATTTAGTAAAATTAAGGCTAGATTACAAAGTAAAATGTATTTCCTAAACCGCAAGGGTGTATTGTGTAATTATACATAAATGGTAAGAAAATTATACAATTTTTAAATGTATTTTTTTTTTAATTACTTCATGTACATCTAACAAAGCGCTTCAGATTAATTACTCTAAAAAATTGTAAAGCTAGCCAGATGGCAAACTTCAAAAGTATTTTGAGCCAAAATCTGCAGGTATAAAAGGAAAACTTAATCCAAAAAATCAACAACATCAAAAACAAAAACATCAACATACACAGCTTTTTTATATAGATTAGAGACTGATATACTTGTCTCTAAACTGTACACACTTCGTCAGATTATTAGGTGCGTGTGCTCTTTTGAGTTCGTGAGACACCTCGGTGTGAAATCACCTCTGACAGGTGAGGCATGGAGGCCCTGCAGGGACTTGCAGGAACCTGTAGACCGTTCTGTAGATTGTTCAGCCAGGATCTTATTGATCAGTTCCAGTGTAGGAAGTTGAAAAAAAAAAAAAAACACAGCAGGACGTTATCTAGAAACCAGTGAGACCGGTAGAGTGGGTTTGAGATGTTGTCTGTGAGGAAAACACTGAACATTTATGGAAGGAGTCTCCAGTGTCAGCGCTTTGGAACGGTCTTTGCGCGTTTCTCTGGAGGCTGGTGAAGGAACGACTGTTTTTTTTTAAAGCGATATGTAAGCGATTTGTTTGTTGGTCCACTCAGTCAGTGTCACTTGATGTTTATCGAGGAACTAGCGGAGGCAGAAGTCCAGGGAAATTTGTCCGTTTTTATTGCTGATCTCCGATGCTAGTGCACTGTGCTATCAGGCTGACGGAAAATGCTAAAATATCACTTACGCTCTTCATTTACGTGTGGCTTTAATGAACGTGACTCCCAGCACCATTTAAAAACAGTAGCGCAGTTCATAGTTACAAACGGACTATGCTCCCCCCCATGACCCCTTAGTTTGGGGGTCTTAGAGTCAACAGAGCTGGATGTTTTTAATCTGCGTAAGACGTGTGTAGCTCTAACGTAAAGCCATGAGCACTAATGACCAAGCTTAGGGGGCTTAGGAGCTCTTACGTCAAATCAATATATTAAAGTCGAGAAGCAGTGTACGGTGTAAAGCACGGTTTAAATCTGCAGGCTGCTTACTCACGCTCGCGACACGCTCCTGTGTGAAGATCTCAACTACGCGATACCTAACGACAATAATAACAACCGTTATAATGATTATAACACTGATAATACAACACTGATAACAGAAGCACAGATAACAAATGAACTGAAACATGTTAGACAAACATTAGAACCCGCAAGTCACACGAACGAATCAACACGCGGACGTACGACAATCACACACTCGCTCGTTAATCGGTGTCTGTAAAGGAGAAGGTCAGTCTCCAGCGCATTACCACGCCACGGTGTTACAATACTGAATTAACACCTCCGTGTGTTGCATTAGCACGCTTAGTGTTTAATTAAGTCTTACGATATTAAATTAACAGCTACTCGGTCACTGTTACGCTATTATTTAACAGAACAGACTCTAAGATTAATGATTCAACATTTAAAGCGACGTTGAAAGAACGGCTTGTAATTATTAACTGACTTCTAATTATTAATTATTCCAGTTAACGCATTAACACCTTGCATGAACACCTGCAGGGTTGTTTTAAATCTTATAATACTTATAGAACATCTACATTATTTACTGTGATAGTGTTTAATAAAATCCTAATAGGTGTTAATTCAACACTGTACAACTCACAGACAATGAATGTCTCAATGTAACCCTACAGGTGTTAATTAAACACTGTAAGACTATTAGTACAGTGTTGAATTAAGACAGTAAGTGTTTAACAGACTCTTACAGTGTTTAATTAACGCCAACAGTGTTGAAGTTTTGATTAGATTTATTGAATAGATTTGTACAGCGTTGAATTAACACCTACAGGGTTGCATTAAGACAGTTAGTGTTTAATACACTCTTACAGTGTTGAATTAACACCTACAGGGTTGCATTAAGACAGTAAGTGTTTAATACACTCTTACAGTGTTGAATTAACACCTACAGGG
>JAKKZI010000239.1:0-12157 GCA_037576675.1 Pangasius sanitwongsei
CAACCGTGGTGAGCAGAAAAGCATCTCAGCATGCACAAAACATCAAACCTTGAGGTGGATGGGCTACAACAGCAGAACAGGATAGACAAGACATCATTTTTTTTATTGCAAAACTAAGCGAAGTGTAAATCGTTTGAGTGTTTGCAATGTTCTCAATGTTTTGGATTTTTTATTAAATACTTCCTTCTCTAGGCATGGTGGCTTTGTGGGATCTGAGCTCCAAGTCTCCCTTGCTTAGAGTCAGATCTCCGGACAGATGTCTCTCTCTCTACCCCTATCACTGCTTCTTGGCTCATGACAACACCATCCGCCGCCTCAGCTGGTGCAGGGCCTCGAGGTAACAGTTTCAGATTATTCATGTTTATCACGGTTTATCGCAGCATTCCTCTAACACTTGCTGGAAACTGAGCTGCGCCAAGTAAAAAAGTAAAACTTTACATCAGGGGGGGAAAAGATAGTGTTTATTATTGTTTCTCCAAAGTTTTACTGTGTTGAGTAATATATACGCTGTAGATATTTTGTTTAAAATCAGTATTCTGTGAAATGAAGGGATTGCCATGCACTGCTGCAAATGTCCCTTCTCTCTCTCTTTTCTTTGCCTGTGCATGCAGTCTCACTCTGTGCTCACTAGCACAGTCACTCAGTCAGTGATCTCTGTTTTACTGAGGAGGAAAAAACAGAAATAACATTTCCCATTAACATTACTGCACTTTGCAACTGACATCGCTAACAGAACATTTGTTAGTTTACAGTAGTCTCAAAAAGTATTTGGACGTTTAAGGGAACTTTGTGAACTTCCATCACAACTGCTGAAGAAACTGGCTGATTCCACGCCCAGATGTTTAAAGAAGCTCTGCGAAGGACAGCAAACTAGATACTAAAACACTGTAACTGTGATCTTTAATGAAGCCGCAATTGAATGTCCAAATAAATAAATATTTTTTTGTCTAATTTTGAACAGTATATCTATTATTTCTGTATTTTTTTGTTTTCATAACAATCTGTTGTTTTTTTTGTTTTTTTTTTTTTGCTTGAAAAGAGTGCTTGGGGTATCTTTCTTTAAAAATAAATCTCTTTTGGTTTGACGTGTTGTTTTCTAATGCACTGAAATTCATACATCTGTAAGTGTGGCTTAAGTGTTCGAAATACCTTTTGGGGCCGCAGTATGTAGGGCTTTTTGACCCATTTTCTCTTCTGTTTTTTACTGTAGTGAGTTGATGGTGACAGTAGGGGATGATCGCATGGTTAAACTGTGGAACTTGACTAAGACCTGCACTCCTCTTCAGGCAATAAAGCGCTTCCTGCCCACTGATGTGTCCTGGCCTGTCTTTTGGCCAGGAGTTTTTCTCACCCAGGAGTCGTGCTATGCCACGTGAGTATTCACTCCACCACCTGATGTTTGCCTGATGTCTCAAAAGGTGAAGACACATGTTGTGTTCTTTTGATTGCATGTATTCCAAATGATATGGCCTCAAAAACAAGACCTTGTTCTCTTTATAGGCTTGGGCAGCAAGGACTTCACTACCTTGATTCAGGTTACTTCGGTTATAAGCCGTTTTTCGTTTGTACGAGGAAAGCTACTGTATGGGTGAGACAGTATACATAAGAATTGGGTAGACCCGGTTCACTGTGCCAATCCTTCATATGATGATACTTTATGTAATGTCCTGTACTAAAATTTGTGTTCCCTGAAAGCAGTGGCTTGAAGATTCTCTCTGTTTCATTGTCAAAGAGCTTCTCTGTGTCCGACTGGATGAACTGCTGTGTCATCGGGGACAACATTGGAGAGTTTGTTTGCTCTATGCTGTGTGACCCGAACTGCAACTACAGCAACAGCAAGAGACATCGATTTGTATGTTCCTTGATTTCCTACTAGAGTTTAGCATGTCCTGAAGCATATCCCAGATGAACCAGCAGTCAATAAAATATCTGATGTTCTAAGAATTCACATTTAAATGTTTCTCAGCGTCAGTGATGATGATCCAGTGCACAAATTTCCTGTTCAACACTCTTATTTGTCTCATGGTAACTCAGTCAGGCAAGATCAGGGGGAAAAAGCAAGGATAATTCATGTAGTGCTTCAGGTTCCCAGGACGTATTTATCAATAACATATCACTTAACTGAGAATCACTCATCACTGAATTGTGAAATATCCTTCTCCGTATAGCCGGTGTACAGGACAGAGCTGGTGCAGTTTGAGCCTGGGCAGAGATTTGAGGAGGCTCAGCTGGAGGAGGAAAAGCGTGAGGAAGAGGAGGAAGAGCGTGACTCTGTCCAGCAGGAGCCCCAGACCTACAGAGAGGCTGTGAGAAAATACTACCTCCGCTTCCACGACATGGACCTTGTGAGTGTCGTCTTCTTCTTCTGCAGTTCACTAGTTTAACTTCTTTTTGACTTCTGATCCTTTTGCTTATAGACCCTGTTCTTCAAACTTGGATTACTGAGATTGTTGGATTAGATTGTTGACGAACTTCAGGGACGCGGCTCTCACTTTCTGGATTCTTATACAGCGGCTCTAAAAATATTCGGACACTTAAGCCACACTTACAAATGTATGAATTTCTCTGCAGTAGAAAGCAGCATGTCGAACCAAGTGGCATTTTATTTTAAAGAAAGATATGCCATGTCTAAAGAACAATCCAAAAACAACACGGCCACGCGATTATTTCAGATAACTCAGTCCAGCTACTCCGAACCAATTCTCCGTTCAGGTCAAAGAATCAACTTTGCTTGTTTGGAATTATACCTATTAAATCTGGCACCCATCATTTTTATTCTGGATTTGTTAAAGGATGATGCCGTGATGCTTTACAAATGGCTCAAACCTTAAGCAAAAACTGAGCTTTTTCATAAATTAAGCCTCACTCTCTGTGTGTTCCTTTCTGTGCTGTGCTCCACTCGTCCACCATCACGCATCCATGCACATGTCCATTTCACACTTTTATGCACACACTGGAGTCAGGGCTGTTTAGCTAATTGAGTTCTCCCCATCACTCGCACACGCTTTCTTGGGTGCCGTTATTAAATGACCTGTACTGTGAAAGGGTGACCGCCGTTCCAGCTCCACACACCATCCTAAAGATTCTTGGATGTTAGCATTCTTAAAGCCTATGTTTCCGATATGTTTCGTGTGCGTGTTTTTGAAAACCTGCGCACTGACCTGCCTGTCTTTCTTCCCCACACAGAGGTCTTTCATAAAATATCAACAGAAGCCTATACTGAAGCAGCTGCACGCCTCAGAGACTAAAGGCCTGCTGTTTGTGGATCAGATGCCTCTGAATGCTCTCTACAAGGTAAGAACATCAGGAGAACCCAGTGGAGTATGTATGAGGTTGAAATTTATATTATCCATGAAATATTATCCACAAAAAGACACATCTGAAGACTTAAAATATTCATTCTAAAGCCTCAGCAATTTCTGAATAGATACAATTATAATCAGCTTTTGCTGATATCTCACATATACTTGTGTGAAGGACAACATCCATCCATCCATCCATCAGAGTATATATGCATCTGTCTCCATGGTTACCTCTTAACATGAATGTCAGTATCATTTGTGGACAAAAAATAATGGAGACACCCTTTTGCCTGTTTCAGTGTTTTTTTGGTATGTTGTTCAAACACTTGTCTTCAAGTGTAAAAGCCTCATGTGTTTGAGTGTCTAATCTAAATATGTTTCACTTCATGACCTCAGTGCTCCGGGGTTTTATCCACAGCGCCCGCCGGAAATACTGAATGTAAAATGATTTCCCTTTTATCCTCCAAATGTTGGAGAAGAGATGAGGGGGAAAAGTAAAAACTGCACAGCGCTGGTGTTTAACACTTCTCCTCCTGTAGGTGTGCTTCAACCCAAACATGGACGCCCACAGCTGGGTGCTGTCAGCCGGCCAGTCGGGGCTCGTGCGTGTGCACTGTGTCAGTGGCCTGGATGGCCCTGTCATGCACAAACTCGTTCGCGAGGCCCAAGCACAGTTTAGCACCATGTTCTGCTCTCAGGAAAACGACACGCCTGCTACCGCCATCCACCAGTGCACGGCAGAGACCGTGCAAGTGCCCTAGATGCGCTGAAATAAGCCATGTAAACACACTTGATCAACCAGTATAGGCTTTATGGTGTGCTACATTAATCTCAAGTCCAATCCTTTGTTTTTACTCTTCTATGACTTCACGTAGACAGATCAGATTTTTTTAAAAAGAATCCTAACTTATTTTGGGGACTGGAAAAGAGAGTGCTATTTTGGTACAGTTTGTGAAAGCTCGTAGGTTTTATATTTTGTGCACTTTGGTTTTTAATTCATTGCTGTGTTGTACAGTTATACAGAAGAGGAGTTGTGTCATGACATCAACAGCACTTTTGAGCTGCTACAGATTTTTCTAAAGATGAAGACTTTCTAGGTTTGGTTTTATTTGTATGCAGATGTCTGCAGTGTATTAAGCATTTTGTATAATGTGTTTGTGTCCTAATTAAACAAGTCAGCAGTACATTTTGATGACTTTTTTGTCTTGATCAGTTCTTTCCGAGGTTAACAGGTTACTGTGTTTTGGTGGACACAAAAAGGGAAACATACTTGTCTGGAAAGTTGCCCTGGACCTCTTCATGTTGTATCCGTCATCTTGATGTCCAATAGCCAGCACAGTGTGTTACCTGAACCACAGTCATCGATCAGCACTGAGTTAATGTTGCCTCCCAAATGTAAAAGCTTTGTGTGATGAAGTGTGAGGCAATACAGCTGATCACCTGCCTCATTTTTCTTGCCTTTAACTACAGAACCCAGCAGCTGGAATTGGCTCGTACAGACACACATCTGGACAGTTGCCAGCTACACTAAGAGCGCGGTGTTCATTTCAGGCTCATTAATAAGAGTGCTGAGCACAGGGCTGTGAGATGCCCCTGTTTTCATTCATAAGTTAGTTAGACTCCTTCGTGGGATCAGATTAGCTCTTTAATTATGCTTTTAATGTGTCTGAGGAATCAGATGTGGCTTCCTGAGCATCAGAATTATTTCTTTGGGCAGAAGAGGGTAAGAAACATCACCACAGAGCAACCAGTTTATGGAAAATAGTTTAAATGTTGTGAAATCGAATGCTTAATGAGTTGGATAACGCAGCGTGAGCTCTTGGGTAAGCACTCATACACTTCATAAGTCTTTTTTTTTTTTTTTTTCTTGTTTATTTTATTGTGGTTTACAAAAAGCTCAAGTGACAAATGATAACATGTAGATACGTATGGTACCACCATAAAACATTTACACAAAGGACTTTGTTTATACAATATGCAAAATATATATATACACACATTCACAAGGACTTGGCAGACCCACATTAAGAGTATTTACAGTTTTCACGGTAAAACACTGACTTTTAACAGCACAAAAATGCAGGACACATCAGAAGCATAACTGATTAACAGACATTCTGCCTTGAATTGACCTCTGGGCTGAGGATTCTTTTTCAGAGGAATATTACTCTTTACGTTGGTGTGTTTAGCTGATGTGCTTCTCTCGCTAATCTGTTTTGGTTTATGGTGCATATTCACCCCAAGAATTATTATTGAAATTAATTCTTATAAAATCTGAAAGTCCTAACGTCAGCTCAGATTTAGCTCCAGGAACACACCTGAAAAGTGGTACAGAAATATTTCAACTGTTCCACCTTCCAGCCAAATTGAGCTCCAAGCAGATGTCCAATGTCCAACACCAACGATTTCCCTAAACGCAAATCCAGTATAAGACAAAGTGAATAATCTGTTGTCGAAAACAGATATCTTATACTCTGCTAACACTTCTTTTAATCTTCTACGTACATTAAGACATTTTCTGCCAGTGCTGAACATACATTAAGTGCAGCACTATTATAAAAATATTCAAATGTATCAGTTGGTCCAGCTTTTATCACTTGTTCAACATGGCGTGGTACGCTAAAGTGTTTTCTTGTAAAATATATCCATTTTATCAAAAGTGATTTAAATATACACTAATTAAAGTACTTCAGCAAGACAGTGAGGTCCTTTCATAAGAAATCTTTTGGTTGGCAGTTTTTACTCGGCTTAAAACAGCACTCATGCAAGCGTGCCTCGCCTTGTTGGGTATTCCGCACGTATAGTACCCTTTTTTTTCTTACAGTGCAGCCCACAATATCAAAACACTTTACAGCAGACCTGAAAGCACAACAACTACATGGCAAGTGTTTGCATACGAACTAGAGATAATGGCCCTTATTCATCAAAGTCACATAGAAACGAGTGCAGACTCGAGTGTGTGGAAAGACGTAGGAACGAATCTGATTGATGAAACTGCTGTGTGACATTAAAGCCAGCGGTGATTTGAGCACAAATCATGAATCAGCCTCAGCTGGATGGATGCTCATGTGGCTGAATGAGCAAAAGAGTCTAGTGGAAAGCCTTCCCAGAAGAGTGGAGGTTATTACTACAGCAAAGGAATCTGGACTGGGACGTTCAACAAGCACATGTAGGTGTGATGGTCCGGCGTCCGCATACTTCCGGCCTCACAGTGTACCATATATATCACTTCCCTCATATACTGTACCTCTAATTTTACATGAAACACAGCTTAATTTATTCAGCATGCTACAGTTATCCAGGATCCAAGGAAAGAAAGTGGGGGAAAAATCTGAATAAAGCTGAGTTAGAAGTGCTTTTGTCTGAGGTTGCCGTAAAAATAACGTTCTTGTTGGTTTCCTTACAAGCGGCATAAGATGTGCGCGCAGAGTGAAAACCAGCTGCTCCCACAGTTTCAGTGAAAGACAGGATCCAATAAGTTTGTAATCCTGTGTTTTTACTAAAATTAGCCGCCTCACAGGTCCACGGTCGCAGGATGGATCCTGAGCTCGGGTTAAACTTCTCTGTTTTCCCTCCAACTCCCACAAACACGCAGGTAGGTGGACGGAGTGATGAATTGCCTCTAGGTGTGCATATGTTTGTGAATGCGCGTGTGTGTGTGTGTGTGTGTGTGTGTGTGTGTGTGATATGGAGTGGCGTCCCATTCCGGGTGTATTCTCACCTCGGTAAGATCCTGACCAGAGTAAAGCAGTTACTGAAGATGAATGAATGAATGTTTAAGGTCAAAATCAGGTGGAAAACTGAACCCTTTCCCACCTCGCCTGGGAGCAGTTACATGAACCCTCACTGTGCTTCTGGTTTTTTTTATTCATTTTAGAACATGAATACGTTGAATTAGCTGAAGTTAGATTTAAGTTTAAAGCTTCATTTAAACATTTTGGTGAGCGAAATGTCCATCCTGAGCAAATAAAGCCACAGTGAAAGCACTAACGAGCTGAGTCATGTCTGTCAGGACCTGTTGACACTGAACCTGATGATCTTTATCAAGTTTGAGTTTCCAACATATGATATTGTGATGATTTGATTTTTGCTACAATACTACTGTTTACTTGCTGTTAATTATTTAACTGATGCATAGATATAAACAATAAAAATTTTATACATTCAGGGTTTTTTTTTTTCCTAAACCTCTTCAGTTGCATGGTTAATATTATACATTTTCTATTCATATAAGGTGCTTGCCACGCCCTTTTAATGACACAAAAATGCTAATATTACCGTTAGGGACTGGTCAATTAACCGGCTTTAACTCCTATTTTCCTAGTTTTATGATGTCACTTGAATATGTTTCCTGTTCCTTATCACCCATTCATTATCTGCATTAGCGTTTTGATTCAGTCCCTTTAATGGAATAATGCAGGGACACGGCAGCGCTGAGCTGAGCACTGGAATGTGGTAGTCACATCTGTCGGAAGTTATGGCAGTGTGGTTGCACTCAAAGCCGACACAAAATCGTATGCACTTGGAATGAGTATAGACATCTCTCCTTATCACATGGGAATGGTTCATTTGATAGTAATAGTTTGCTAATGCTTCAGCACCAGAATTGTCCAAATTACTCAGCTTCCCTGTTGTGTATTGCAAGTCAGCAAGCTGGCCGAGTAAAATCAGACTTGTGATACTCATTAGATATTCAGTCCCTTGAATTTCTCTTAGTTGATTTTTTTTGTTAGCTTGTACATTGGGCTCAAATGATCTCTCTCCATATCATGGGTAGAACGGTTTACTGTCCATGATTAAAGGAGCAGACAAGAGAGGGCATAAAACCCAGACCCAATTGTCCTCTCGGCAGTCGCTCTGAAACCCCTCGGCAGTCGCCCCGAAACCCCACGGCAGTCGCCCCGAAACCCCACGGCAGTCGCCCCGAAACCCCTCTTTCACTATCTTCCTAGTCTTCGTGCCTGTGGACTAAGAGTCGCTAGGATTGTTTTGAAGAAGTGTTTTGCAAGACAAAACACTAAAAATCTAGAAATGTACACAGAAAAGTATATATTCATCAAAGCTGCGTAGAAATGAGTCTGGATTTGAGTGCACTGAACAATGAAAGAACGAACAGCATCTTCTTCACAAAACAGTCTAACTGTGATTTGAGTGCAAATCATGAATCGGCTTCAGGTGTGTGAATCGACCTCCTGCCCACTAGTCGCTTGTACATACAGATATGATATTTACCCTCATACCAATTTACAGGAACCGCACAGTAATTTATGCAGGAATTGCTGTAGTGGTTCAAATAAAAGGAAAATATTCAGCAGGCTATATTTCATAAATCAAAGATTTAAGGAATGAAAAAAAAAAAAAAAATCTTCAGTAAAAGATGAATTGATGTGTTTATGTCCTAGTTTGGTGCAAATTAAGATGTTCTTTTTTGGGGGAAAAAAAATTGCATGAAGTTAAACACAAAATGAAAACTGGATGCTCCATGAGGTCTTTTGCAGTCCTATATAGACTGTTATAGAAATGTGCTGGGGTTTTTTTTTTTGTCGGACTTATTTACAGTTTTATTCATAAACACAGGTAAGCGAAATTCTGGTGGAGCTCTGAGATGCTGGATAAAATAAAAATAAAATAAAAATAATCACATATTATACGTATCACAGTTCTGAATGAGGAGGTGTTAAAATGATAGATGTAACATGACTAAAATAAACAAATCCTTCAAATAATCCAAAAAGAAATCAATCAAAAGTCAGAATACCAGAATAAATTAAATCCACAACAGGCTAAAAAAAAAAAAAAAAAAGGAAAAAAGTGCAATGGTATCCAAGCGTCTTTGAACAGCTTGAGCGTGTGGTCCTCATCCAGTGCAGCTCCATGACGCCTCTTGTATGTAAATATGCCTATTACTCACTGGAAGGAGTAATGAGCTAGATCCGAGCCCTGCAATTAACATTTACAATCTGCAAGCCCGTGGAACTACATTTTAATCAGGTTTCTGTGTGCACAGGTCTTATTAATGTTATTTATTTTTAATGTTACTACTTATACTACTCTACTTACTTGCTGTAATCATTGATTATGTTGGTTTTAATTATTTAATTTCAAATCAAGCATCAAATTGAAATGCACTCCAGCGAGATGCGAGTTTGATCATATGGATTTGCTGAACTTGAAACCGATTAGCAAGGAAACGGTCATTGTGTGCGCCGGTTTTCCAATTTGACCCTATGCAACTCTGATGATTAGGGGCCATTGTGTATGATCTCTGTTTGAAAGTGAGCAAAGAAAACAGCTTCAAGTGTCATGTTGCTTCTTACAACGTGGTCCATCGATGTAAAGTGTCAAATATTAATCTAGGTCTTGTGGTTCTTTTGAGGAGTTCCGTACAGGGCAAGATAGCCGTTTATTGCCTCTGTTTGGTAACAGACGATGCATATTTCTCTTCAACATGCCAGAATATTGACATTGTCTGTGCAAAGCTTATTATGGGAAGCTGGTTTAGCATTTATGGTTTTAGGAAAACTTCAATAAAACAGAGGAAATGTGAGAGGATGGCAGTATCTCTGTGTGTATGTATAACAAACGATACTGATGTAAAAAGTGCCTGCTAATGCACCAGCAGCATTTCTGCATATGGACCCCAACAAAGTCAAAAACAATGTACACATGTTTTGGACAGGCCACTTCCAGGACAGCGTTCCTCACCGGATGTTCTTGGTGATATTAGTCCATGGGATCCTGGCACATGGTGCAGTAGGCCATGTCCTCACTGTAGGGCTCTACCTGGATGGTGGTGTTGTAGAAGCCAAACTTGGTCTGCAGGAGCTCTGTAGCTTCCTTTAGGACACTCTGAGGATCTGCGTTTTCCTCTAATTAAACAAAAAATGGTGTTTTATTCTAGCAGGCATGCAGTTCCCCACTTAGGAACCTTACAAATACCTTACAACAGTACAAATAAAATCAAAGGAAAGCTAAGTACAATCATACAATAAGCAATCAGAGAATGAGATTACAGCATTTTAATTTGTCCTGTTTACAGCATTTGAGTTAGTTTTAGTAAAATACATCTGTGTAAGCGAAGTACAGGTGTCTTACCGATGGCCACATGGACAGAAACCAGCGTCTGCCCAACAGTTAGAGCCCACAAATGCAGACTGTGCAAGGCCTTTACAGATTTCAGCGATAGCAGCACCTCCTTCACAGAGTTAAATTTAATTCCTCTGGGAGCCCCTGAAAGGAAAACGCATGGCATGAAGTACTACAAAAGAACATTACCAGCTAAGAAAACCTTAATTCCTGGGAAGTGCACTGGGTGTATTGTTTCCCAAATTATACTGCTGTTGACACTGCAAAGACGGCACCATTTGGGAATATTCACCCTCTCCATAACTCCCTTTCTACCCGATTTTACAAACATTTTCATAAGACCTTGTGTAGCTTATTGAGTATGAAATAATCATCTAAACTGATCTCTTACTACTCTATAATTGGCAACATGATATATCTGTAGATTCTGGGTAGCATCAGGTGACCTGCAGTTCATCACTGTTAGCTGAATTAGCCACTAATACTACAACAAGTAGTATTTTAGCCATCACTAATTAGAACTGGAGAAGGTGAAAGCTAAACACATGCTTCCTCTGAGACACATGGGCAGCATAACACACTCAGAGGAAAGTGCGATCTGCCCTCTTCTGCATACATGAGCTCATAGGCATCTCTGATTGGCTAGCATCACTGTGATTGGCAGGGGGAAGAACGCATGCCCCTCCCTCCTAGACAGCATGTACACTTTTACTCCTTTGGTGTCTGGCCACGGATGGATCTCTTAATGATGGGTTTTGTATTGTGCCACTTATGACTAAAAAACAAATCCTTCAAATAATCCTAAAAGAAAATCAATCAAAGGGTGGAGGATGGCAGTATCTCTGCGTGCATGTATAACAATATCCCAACGATAGGTTTTGTGTTGTGCGACTCAGAAACTAAACTTTTTAAATCATCCAAGGGGCTTCGGCTTCTGAATAATGGAAGATTTCCTGTCATTTCAACACTGTTTGTGGCAACGTGTCTGTCACATCTGCATCAGTGGTTCAGTAGAAGTGAAAGGTCTTCAAGATTATTCCATAAATCATCTGACACCATATAAGCACCTTTCATTAGAAAACTACTGTGAGGACATGGACACTCTGCACTCTGTATCACCATGCAAATGTCCTGAACGCAGCCCGTCCAAAATATATACTTTTATTTAGAATCCATATCTGGAAACGCTGCAAATTCATTACTGGTGCATTTTCTGCACCTTTTACAGGAGTTGTTGTTTCATATGTACAAAGGCTCTCAGTCATCCAGGTCATTTTCACTGCCTCAACCACTGAAGTCTGATTAACATAAACTGAGCACGGAAACAAACCTACCCTCCATGAGGATGCGGAACACATCCCGGAGAATGGTGACTGTTGTCCCCAGGACAAACAGAGAGAACAGGAAGGTGCAAATGGGATCAGCTATTTTGTATTCGGGCTACAACAGAGAAAGCATTCAGTTAGTGTTCTTTAAAAATGTATCGTATCTCATGAGAACACATTGTTTTCCCAGATCTGTTGAACAAAATTTGGCTCTTCTCAGGAACACTTATACACTCAAAAGTTTGTGCACACCTGACCAGCACACCCATATGTGCTTGCTGAACATCCCATTCCAGATTTATTCCTCTTTACTGTTATAATGAGCTCCACTCCTCTGGGAAGCTTTCCACTAGATGTTGGAGCGTGACTGTGGGGATTTGTGTTCATTCAGCTACAAGAGCATTAGTGAGGTCAGGCGCTGATGTTGGGTAAGGAGTCTCCAGT
>JAKKZI010000240.1:0-12149 GCA_037576675.1 Pangasius sanitwongsei
AAAGATTAATGCTGATATTGTCCAAAACCTCACTTTGCTTAGGGTGTTTCCAAACTTTTGGAGGGCAGTGTATATATTTTTTTTATGGGCCCTGTGACAGCAGGGCATGGTCGAGCGTCAGCTGTGGACGGAGAGGAGGCGGGTTGAACTGGCAGGTAACGCATGATGATTCTCACCTGTGTTTTGTTCCCGCCAGCCTACTTATTTGTGCTTCTTTGTGTTGTCAGTGACGGCCATAACCTGAGAGTGAATGAGTGAGTGATCGGACTGGAAGAGCGTGCAACACGCACATGCCAAGGAGCATGAACTTGAGCGGAGCGAAATCCGCGAGTTCATGATGGACCCTTTTCTGTTGGTTTGTTTTTGATTGAGTTCTATTCTAATTCGGTTCTACTAGTATTCCGGCTGCCTCCCGAGTCTGTTTTTTTTTTTTTTTGCACACTCCTGGTTCTACAGGCACCAAAATATGTGTTTGTGAATTTTTAGAGTAGTTTGTATGTTGTGCTAACCAACCACTTACAACATACAGATGTACCTAAGTAATGCTGTCTCCTCTCTCTTAGATAATTTTCACATCCTTAAATGTTATTCAAATACACAGACTATATATACTCATAGTCTCAGGTGGTGCAATCACACAGTGTGATTTTTGCTCTATAGTATGTTTTATAACTTAAATGGCATAAGGTCATATTCTCACAAATGAGGATTTTGAGGGAATAACATTTGTACAAATAGGGAAAAAGTCATGGAAGAAACAAGGAAATTGACTCCATCTACATCCAGAGACTAACTAAAACTTAAAATCTCAAGATCATTTAGAGAAATATCATCAAATTCTTTACAGATTATTCCCCAGTTTGGTCATCTGCCATTTCCCAAACACCACTCAGGCTTCCCCTATCATATGACAACTACACAACTGGGGAGTGTGAGGCCTAACACATGCGTCCTCCCAGGCATGTGAAGTCAGTCAAACAAATGTTTTCAAACTGCTGCAGCGTAACACACTCAGAGGAAAGCATGCCTCTTCTGCATGCTTAAGCTCACAGATACCAATGATTGGCTAGTGTCTCCATATACAGAATATGACCAATTTTGTTCAATTAATTTTTATTTATGTAAATTTTATTTTAAACTGCCTGGGTGGCTGTGGCATCAGTGGTCAGTATTAAACTGCATTATTTTAGTATTATTTTAAATGCAAGCTTATAACAACTCCCACCCCATTTATTCTAGATCATGCTTACTATTTTAGCAAACATCTTCACGGCAGGACAAAGCCAGTGAAAGCTACAGTGGGCTGCCCAGTCCCATGTTTTTGGTTGCCCAAATAAAATAATAATAATAATAATCTAGCAATGTAATACTGTAGGATGGGCTAGTTAACTGCAGTAATACACACTAAGAGAAACAAACTATTCCCAGGGAGAGGATGACCATCGTTATCCTCTCCTGAAGTTTCTACACATTGTGTTTGGACCCTCACAACAAAAAACTCACCAAGTCATTGTCCACATTTGGGCTGTTATTTGAGCCTGGCTAGGGTTTTTACCCTCAACATGTTTAACTGTGAGGTGACTACACATAATAATAAGCAGGAGATTTATATGACTGCTTTGCACTGGACATTTTTTTTTTTTAAATCAGTTTTGTTAGTGTTTCCAGAAACAAGTGTTTGATTCAGAGATCATCTGTTGTTGTAGTGCATGCTAATTAATATTAAATTAAATTAGCTATTATTCAATAGTTACAATTATTTAATAAGGTATTTGGTAACAATTACCCAAATACTGAAATACTAACTAAAATTACGTTTAATCATACATCTAAAATTTTGTTTGCTTTTGTTTTTTGAAAGCCAATAGGGAGTGTTTTATTTCTGTGGTCATTGAAAGTTCTTGTCCCTGGGGCAACTACAGATAAAAACAAAAGCTTGAAAGACATGAGATCTGCTTGTCCCAGGTTCCCAGGCTATTGATTTGTCCACCTGTGTTCCTGTCATAACATCGGTGGTTGCTGTCTGTTAAAGAAGCTCCAGCAGGGCTGAATTTTGACGAAATGGCTTGATGGAAACGCCGCATCTTATGGCATGTCCCACATTGGAAAACATTACTGAGCTCTTCAGTATGACCCATTCAACTGCCATTATTTGTGAATGGAGACTACATGGCTGTATGCTTGATGTTATGCACCTGTTAACAATGGGTGCCTGTAAAATAGTTGAACACTATTCAGAAGGGGGTCCACATACTTTTGGCCATGTGGTGTACTCTATAAATGTGGTATAGGCTTGTGTGTATACTGAGTAGTATGAGTAATTCCCCTTCACCCCTTCCACACACACCCTCCCCTTTTCTTTCCTGTCACCGTTGCCACCACTCACATAGAGCCTATAGACTGCAGGAAATGTAGCATTATAGACACCATATCTGTCAAAGTGTGTGGTTTTGCAAGGAACAGACTTCACACCTACAGAAGCACAAAGTGTAGTGGGGAAAATGGTGCCAAAATTAGTTTCACATAAGTTTAAAAGGCAAAGACAAATAAGTTAACAAAGTTAACTTTCTTGACTTTCTAGACATTACTGTCTACAATAATAAACTGTCTACATTAACACATCAAGTTACTAGACACCAGATTTCTCATTTTGATTGCAAAAATACAGACTGAATTGTATTGAGACACATAGAAACAAAGCTTGCTTCTGGAGAATAAGTGTCAGAGTGAGCTAAAATAATAAACACAAGATAGAGTTATAAGTACCTCCCTTATTCCAAAACAAAATGAAAGAAAAATACATCTTCACATTTTCCCTATCTATACAAATACAGGGGAAAAGGATTCCCCAAAATAAAAGGCCCTCAACCCTACAATCCTCAGGCAGGTCACCATTATCACCAGCTATGTCCCTTTTATATTCTTCTAAATAATGACATCATTCCCGATCTGCCAATCCCTGCACCAGACCTAGGTCTAGGTAAACCTAAAGAACATTCGTTCTCATGGACAGGATGGGTCAGTTTAGTTTATGTCTATGTTTTTGCTTTGTTTTGTTTTTTCAGGGGTTCAAGTATGGAGTGCTGAAACCCTATTGTTATAAAATAATAATAATAGTAATAATAATAATAGTAATAATAATAATAATAATAATTATTATTATTATTATTATTATTATTATTATTAAATTTACAAAAATAACTTTTGAACCGTTCATCACAATCAATTGTCTTATATCATTGGAATCCTTGGATCAAGACGAACAATATGTCTGATTTCATTTCTGCGATTAAAAATTTTCCACCATATTGGATTTTTTTGTGAAACCTACTTTTGCAAACTAGTCCTAGACCGTTCGTCCAATTGGAACCAAACCAGTGCAGAAAGATTCTCTGGAGTCCCATTATCAATAATTATCAAAAAAAATGTTCAGAATGAGGAACTCCATCATACGGAATTGCTTGTGTTTGTGTGAAACACTGCGGTATATAAAACCATTTATGTGCATGAAAAACTTGATAAAGAAATTAGTTTTGTGAACTAGTCCTAGGTTTTTTGCTTGACCAAAATAAAACCAGTGCAAGACAGTTGTGTGGACTTCTTAGATCAATAATTGTCAAGAGGGTATGGGCATTTTTACTGATATGACTATAACTCTTGAATGGAATGAGATATTTTCACCAAACTTGGCACACTTATGTAAGGGCCACATGCACAAAATGGCAGAGCTTGGCCCCGTGCTGGTGCTATAACAGGACAAAACATTAATATGTTTTTGTTCCAATAAACTTGAAATCTTGCAGGAAGTGTCTTTGTCCAAGGTCTCATCAGTGTCAATGAGGACAGTGTTTCTTGAAAAACATTGCTGCCATCAGACAATCAAGGTTCAGCAGCTATTAGACAGTTACATTAGAAAGTTAACGAAGGCCGATATTTCTTAAAACTATCTTGCTTCTTCTCTGATTTAGGTGCTTATAGGCTTGCACAACATTAAGTAATATTTTTTTATGCATGTCCTTAAAGTCTCTAAAGTGCTTGAACCCTGATAATTGCTGCTTGCAGCTATATATTTTTTTATTGTTTTTTTTCCCTGAAAGGAAAGGGGCTTTTGGGAGCCAAAATGCATTGCATGAGGTGAGCTATAACATGCACATTTGGGCAGGTGTTAGACATTTCAGGATGCTGCAGTTATGGCCCATCTATCTCTAAATGTTATACAAAGTCAATACTCTAAGCTTCTTTTGCAGATTATATTGATGAGGAGCAGATAGTAATTATGACAAGAAATATTTTAGATATTGAGTTAAATACAGCATGTTTTTATAGGCATCTGATTGGCACAAAAGGAAAGCGTTTGCCCTACTGTCAGGAAATTTCCTGTAAGCACTCTTATGTCGGTCACCCTAACTGACAGGAAGCATTTCTTCCTTTTTCTTCCTTTTGTATTTGCAGCACAAAAATATTTAGTATGTTTAGTAGAAAAAGAAAAGGATTTGACATTTCATTTCAGTGATGTCACTCAAGGAATATTGTTTACACATTATTTACATGATATATGTTATGTTATAAAATCTGTTGAGCAATATGTTCATGTTCTCTGTCGGAGTACGTTTTGACGTATGTCTATGTCATGGCGTACGTCAGCCTCGTGATTCTGTGGTTATAGAGCACTGTGAAGCAGTTTGTCTGTGTCTGTTTATTCTAAGTGATGCTTCAAAGTGTGGCCATTCAATTAATCTGTATGGTGGTGTGTTTCCATCAAGGTAGGTCCAATATTATAATTAATATTATTTTAATAACTATTGTTACTCACTAAGTATATAACAGTTTATGATGATTTATTGTTGAGGCGGAAGGGCGGTTCCTACAGTTGAACGCTAAGGAACATATTGAATTGAACAAGCTTTTAACTGTAAACTTTAAGCATCTTACTATAATTTCTTAATGTGTAAACAAGATCATATAGGGACACTTTAACCTAATGTCATATATTTATGTTGAATTCCTTTTTGCTTCTTCCAGCAGTCAGAGGCAAGGATGTGAGGAACGTTATTGGTTATATCGGGGAGTCAGTTGTCCTGGGGTCAGAAGTTGATCCATCATGGAAGCTTAGAATTATTCGGTGGTCCATCTATAAGAATATTACTCTCATTGCAACCTTTGTCAACAATGAGACTAGAGTCAATAGGTGGCCACAATTCAAGGGCCGACTTGAGCTCAACACAAGTTTAGGAGATTTGACAATTAAAAACATAATGGCTAGAGACTCTATGGAATACAGAGTGTATCTCAAAGGACAAGGAAATACAGAAGAGAAAACCAGCCTTGTCCAGCTTTATGTTCGAGGTGAGAATTATTATTTTTTTTTAATCTACATTGTTAGTTTATCAGTTCAAAATTATGGTACATCCATACTTCTGCAAATATTTAAGTATCTTACCTTTTATGTATATCACATAGTTAATTAACTAAACATTTTTGTTGTTGTTACAAACCAAATTTTATTTTTTATAATATCACACAATACCCAGCAGGCACACAATGTTGCTAAGATATCTTTTATCCTTGTTGTTTTATGATCATAATTTCTAATAGCTTGAACACACCCACTATTTATTATAGAACATTGGCATTAGCTCAGAGCTCCATGGTCCCTGGTTTCATCCTGAGTTCAGGTTACTATCTGTGTGAAGTTCCTGTGCATGTTGTCAGTGTACCTCTGTGAGTTTCTACCGGGTTCTCCGGTTTCCTCCCACCGTTCAAAACCATGCCAGTAGGTGGACTGGCTATGCTAAAATTGGCCCTAGGAGTGAATGTGTGTGAATTGTACCCTGTGATGGACTGGTGTCCCATTTGGGGTGAATTCTCTTGCCTTGTGCCCAGTGTTCCTGGGATAAGCTCCAGATCCACCAAGACCCTGCTCAGGTTAAAGTGGTAACTGAAAATGAATCAATGAATGAATGAACAACCACTTTTCATCATTATAAAAAATTAGATTTTAGTTGAGAATTTATATCCTTGAAATTTGATTTTTTTTTTAAATTAAAAAATTGTTCTCTTTGTGAATTTAAAATATCTCAGATCCACTCACAGTTGAATCTGTGGTATGTGGAGGATCTGTAAAGCATACCAACTATAAGCGAGGCTTATACGTTATGCTGAAAAAATTTTGTCATCCGAATTCTGCTTTCGCTACATGGCTCAGTGTCTTACTGTGACTGTGAGAATCACATCGCAAGGTGCTCACCCTGTAGATACATCACAACAGAGGCGCACACACTGAGTGACTCTCCAATGTTACATGCAGATGAAGCCGTTAGTCACCACAGTGCATTTATTTTTATATAGTGCAGTTATTTTTCACCACTCTTAACTGCCAGTTGCAGTGAGAATCTCCTGGATACCTTCTTGTGATTGTGAACACAAGACCTTCAAAAGAGCTTGTGACTATGATCAGAGCTACAGGTTTGACTCCTATCATCTCCTTTCATCTCTTCACAGCTGTGGTTAGTTTTTTTTTTTTTTTTTGGAACTATTCTGAGCTCCATGACTACTAGCTTGAGTTGAGTTCCTTTATTAACCTGCTATCCTTGTTAACTATCACTCCAATGCTGTTTGCTTGTTGGCTACAAACTATTCTGTTTCTCAGTATGGCACTCATCTTTCCGTTGCTTGTCAGGTATGTCTTCCCTCAGCATTCAGAGTTTTTCACATCACCTCCTACCTGGTATCAATATTAAAGCAAAATTTTCTCTGCTAACCCCTCTTTTCTCTAAGACATTTTTCCTCCCTCATTAGCTTCCACATCCTACACTGTCCAAAAACAAGCAGGTCTGTGACTTCATTCTACTAGCATAGTCAAGTGTTTTTCCCACCATAATGTGTGCTCTTTGTGGCTAGCCACCAAGTTAACTGGTTTCCACTGCGCACATCTTCATCTCGGAATGTCAGATCTTTTTTCCACCTTAAATGTGATATAGCAACGAACAAAATTCAAGTGAAAAGCAAATAGAAAATAGAAAAACTTACATTAACATGGTTGCATAGGTGTGCATACCCCTTAATTAGTACTTTGTTAAAGCATATTTTGCTTGTATTACAGCATTCATTCTTTTTTTTATGTAAGAGTCAACCCACATAGTACACGATTGATCTGGCAATTTTATTCCACTCTTGCTTGTAAAATAAATGTTCCAGATCAATCAAATTGTGAGGGCACAGTCATCTTAAAGTCATTTGTTTTCGATAGGATTTAGATATGGGCTTTGACTGGGCTGTTCCAATACATATTCTGCAGCCATTTCTTTAAGTTGAGTTTGTGTTTTGGGTCATGATCATGCTTGAAGGTGAAACTTCAGCTGTCTAAAAGAGGCCTGCAGGTTTTGTGCCAAAATAGATTGGTATTTGGAGCTATTCATGATTTCCTCTAACTTAACTAGAGCCCCAGTCCCAGCTGAAGAGAACCAGGCCCATAGAATTATTGCCTCCACCATGCTTCACCATAGGCATGATGTTCTTTGGGTGAGCTGTCTTGTTTTTGTGGCAAACATAATTACAGAATTATATTAAAATGTTCCACTTTGGTCTCATCAGACCATAACACATTTTGTCAAATGGTTTGGCAAAATTTAAGTGGGTTTGGATTGTCTATTTTATGAGAAAGGGTTTCTGTCTAGCCACACTACCCCATAGCCCAGACATGTGAACACTATGAGAGATTGTTGTCACATACAGGAAGTGAGCAGTACTTGCCAGATATTCCTGGAGCTCCTTTAATGTTGCCATAGGTCTCTTGGCAGCCTCCATAAGTTTTTGTCTTGTCCTTTCATCAATTTTGGAGGAACATCCTAATCTTGGTTATGTCACTATGGTGCCCCATTTTCTCCGCTTGTTGATGATGGCCTTCACTGTGTTCCATGGCACATCTAATGTTTTGTAAATTCTTTTGTACCCCTCTCCTGATCAATACCTTGCCACAGTGAGATCCTGTACATGCTTTGTAAGCTTTTTGAGCTTCAGCGGTTGATTGAAACCAAGATGTCATCAAGACAATCATACAGAAACTGATCTTTATTTAGGGTTAATCAGAATCACTTCCTTGATGACAGGTGTATGATAATTGACTGTGCAGTGATTCAGATGCCATTATGGCATGCCCAGATTTTGACCCTGATCCTGAGTCAAATTTGTGCTGCAACCTAAACAACCTGCTAACTGTAAACGTCCATACCCATAGACCACTGATAAGGATGACTGGTAAACAGACTAAGAAGCAATCTCTTTCTAGGCATGGAGACAACTTGGTGTCAGACATAGCTCAACTGAAATTGATGATCCTGGAACTAAATCCAAGCATAGAAGAAGCTTGTGCCCTTCGATAGAGTCCACCTTAGGACACCTCAGGACATTTATGCTAGACTGTCTGTTTGGGGCACACATTTTAGGTGACATGAAGGATTACAAGCAGGTTTGCCTTAATTTCATGCCTCCCTTGCTATTTACATTGTATCCCTGGTGGTTTCACCGGATGCTACGTTCAGATGTACCCCGCCCAAGCACTGAATGCAGATACACTGATGATGATCTTGTGAGGTCTTATGTTAATGCCTTGCACATGGAGCGTACAGGCAATTCACTAGAAATTTTGCATTGCATGATCATTCCAATCTGCAGTTCTCTACCTTTCTATGACAGAGCTGACTGAAGCCTTGCTCCTGGCTGTTGGATACCTAGGCCTGGATGCAGGGTGCCTCTCAGCCAGTCTGGTTTATGGGTAGTGCAAGTGTTGTTAGCACAAGCTATGCTGCTGGACACATAAAAATCAATCCTTCAAAACCTATGCTATAGTCGCACTTTGAGTCTCCGGGCCTTCTTTGACTGGAGAGGAAAGAGCAAACATTTCAGAAACTAGAACAAGCACAGCCAAATAGACCAGCTACATGGCACCCTCAATTTGCCACAGCCTGGCTTGTTGGCTAGGGGCCTCTGTCAGCCTCATGCAATCCCTATATAGACAGCCATGCTCTCTGCAGGTACCCAATCATTCACAAACTTGGCCCCCAACCCTTTTGAGGCTAAACGCACATGGTTTAGAACAGTTTTATTCAGTGTATTTCCTAGTTCAGAAGAAGGATAGTGGTTTTGGCCTGGTTCTAGATTTGAGAGGGCTGAACTGGTTCCTTAAAGCCCTCCCTTTTCATATTTTAATTTATCAGATGTCATTCATGCTGAGTATTCACAAGACTCGTTCATGCCAGTGGATCTGTGTGGTGCATATTTCCATGCTCCCATCGCTCAGGAACACAGATGCCTTTTGAGGTTTCCCTTCCAAGGGTATGGCCAAATGAAATGGACAGTTCTGCTTTTCAATTCAATGTCCTACCTTTTGGTCTCTCTCTCTCTAGGACCACAATTACATTTTAAATGTAATTTCCGGTGGCTCTGTCACCTCTGATGGCCAGAGGCATAAGGATACTGCTGTATTTGAATGACTGCCTCCCATGTGCCCCCACCAAGAAGCAGGCCATCTGGGATACCCCCACACACATAATGGCAACTTGAAAAATGCTACACAATTCATTAGTGTGAAAAAAGCCACACAAATCATCAGTGTGAAGCTAGGTTGCTATTCAGTATGCTGGCTCCTGCTGAAGATGGGTTATTAACCACAGCTGCATCAGTAGTCCCTTGGAATTAAGAAAATTTCAGAAGTGGTAAGGGTAGTCTATCTAAGCCTCAAGTTCTTCTTACTTGTTCTGAGAAACCACCACAAGTTGGGCTTTCAGCAGCTGGAGCTTCTTGAAACTCTTCCACCTTTATAAGGGTGTAATGTATATTTTACAAGTACTTAAAGTGTTATGTCAAAATTAAAATAACTAAATTAAATGAACTGTATCAATTACAAAAACCTTTTCAGCAAATAAATTAGACATAGTGTGTTTAAGTGCTCTTTTGATTTAATTGCTGTTATGGCTAAATCAATGGCATTTGTTAAGAATTAACCAAGTAAGCTAGCTACAATGCAATGCAGTGGTATAACTCACATTACTTCATGCTTGTTTAGTCTTCATTCTCCAAAGTACCCCCTAATAAAATCAGCAGTTTTATGTTCAACTGACTTTTACAAAATTTACTTTGTTACAGACATCATACATGTCTGCTTATGAGAGGTAACATAAATGCAAATATACAGTACCTGCACTGCCAATAATTTGACTGAGCATGATTTCTGGAAACTTCAACAAACCAGTGAGCTGTAGGCTAATGTAGATTAGTGGGACAGTGGGACAGAGTCATAAACCAAGACCTGACTATCTTGAGCATGTGTTTTACTATTATAAATACTTTTATAAGTATACTTTTCTACACTGATCTTGCTAATTCCCTGTTCTTACATCAAAATTGCATGTTGTGCTGGCAATTTTGCTAAAAATCTTCATGGAAAGGTGCCTCAAGAAGGTCATACGATGGACATGATCTAGGTTTCTTATATTTCTGACTAGTAATGATCAAACAAACAAGCTTCAAGTTAAAAACAACAACAAATGTCCTAGCCAGATAAACATTATGTCACAAAAAAGACGTAAAAAAAGCCTCCAAATTCAATCAAAAATTTCTTTCCCCAGATGATGTTGAAAGAAGACCTCCTAGCATTTTTTAAACTGACCTGTGCCCACTGGGTAAAAGTCTTTTGATATTATCAGATACTGAATAGAGATTTTGTTGTGATTTTATTATAATTGCAGAACAATTCCCTGAGCCCACCATAACTCTGCTGCACAGTTTTCTGGATGCAGAGAAATGTGTAATCTCACTTAAGTGCTCATCACTGAGCAGTAACATTTCTCTCATGTGGAAACCTGAGCATGGGTTCAGTGAGCGTTTCTGGAGTGACAGTCCTAATGTCACCAGAGAGTCAGTGATGTGGACATCCTTCAGGAACAGAGATGTAAGCTTCTCCTGCATTGCTACTGATCACAATCGCAATATGTCGAGACAACTGAGTGTGAAATGTCCAGGTATGCTTACCACATTCATCATTCACTAAAACCATTCAGGATATAGAGTATGAACTGTTAATACTATAGCCTAACTGTTTTGTTTACAATAATGAACCCCATGACATTATTACATGCATTCCCCCCTTGGACAGATTTGTGAATTCTTATTTTTCCACAGCTCTTTGCAACAAGTATTGATCATAAATCCTATAATGCCTTCAACGTTGTTGCTGACCTGCTTATAGTACTTGATGTTCAAGTTTTGAAAAAAAGAAAGAAAAGAAAAACAGATTTATTTGTGTAAGCGAGTAGGGTATCCACTTCTCTTCCTAAACCTCTGAACACATCTTGTAACTTCCCATTTCAATTTTAAGTCAAAAAGATCACACTGTGGACATCATACTTACATAACCTTATCATGTAACTGCTAAAAAGAGGACATTGGATTTCAAAAGCTTTGCACAGATAGCCACTAACAGTAATCCTTAGGAAATCCCAGTCAACTGGTATTGGAATGGCAAGGCTAATATATTTGTGTGTGCTACAAACCAAAGATATTTGAGTTTCAGATGAAAAGATGGATGTGAGATGAGAGTTTAGGATTTCGAGTTTAGGAGTTTAGGTTTAACAAAAATATTGCATTAACCATTTAGGCATTACAGCCATTTTTTAATCGTACCTCAATTTTCACAGTCTCAAAAGTAATTTGACAAACTAACAATCATAAATATTAGGATTATTTTTAATAATTGGATGAAAATCCTTTGCAGTCAATGACTGCCTGAAGTCTGGAACCCATGGACATCATCAAATGCTGAGTTTCCTCCTTTGGGATGCTTTTCCAGGCCTTTACTGCAGATGTCTTAATTTGCTGCTTGTTTGTAGGTTTTTCTGCCTTCAGTTTTGTCTTCAGTGCTCAATTGGGTTGAGGTCATTGGACATTTAAGAACATTTGATTTCTTTGCCTTAAGAAGCTCTTGGGTTGCTTTCGCAGTACGTTTTGGGTCATTATCCATCTGTACTGTGAAGTGGTATCCTATCAGTTTTGTAGCATTTGGCTGGATTTGAGTAGAGAGTATAGCCCTATACACCTCAGAATTCATCTTGCTACTTCTGTCAGCAGTCACATCATCAGTAAACACCAGTGAG
>JAKKZI010000241.1:3270-12136 GCA_037576675.1 Pangasius sanitwongsei
CTTACGCTTTTTATTTTCACGACTTAGCTTACGCTTTTTATTGAACGGCTTAGATTACGCTTTTTATTGAACGACTTTGCTTACGCTTTTTATTGAACGGCTTAGCTTACACTTTTATTTTCACGACTTGACTTACGCTTTTTATTTTCACGACTTAGCTTACACTTTTTATTGAATGACTTTGCTTACGCTTTTATTTTCACGACTTAGATTACGCTTTTTATTTTCACGACTTAGATTACGCTTTTTATTTTCACGACTTAGATTACGCTTTTTATTTTCACGACTTAGCTTACGCTTTTTATTTTCACGACTTGGCTTACGCTTTTTATTTTCACGACTTAGCTTACGCTTTTTATTGAACGGCTTAGATTACGCTTTTTATTGAACGACTTTGCTTACGCTTTTTATTGAACGGCTTAGCTTACACTTTTATTTTCACGACTTGACTTACGCTTTTTATTTTCACGACTTAGCTTACACTTTTTATTGAATGACTTTGCTTACGCTTTTTATTTTCACGACTTAGCTTACACTTTTATTTTCACGACTTGGCTTACGCTTTTTATTTTCACGACTTGGCTTACGCTTTTTATTTTCACAACTTGGCTTACGCTTTTTATTTTCATGACTTAGCTTACATTTGTTATTGAACAACTTAGTTTACGCTTCTTATTTTCACGACTTGGCTTACGCTTTTTATTTTCACGACTTGGCTTACACTTTTTATTGCACTACTTAGATTACGCTTTTTATTTTCACGACTTA
The DNA here is from genome assembly GCA_037576675.1 of Pangasius sanitwongsei. Classification (NCBI taxonomy): domain Eukaryota; kingdom Metazoa; phylum Chordata; class Actinopteri; order Siluriformes; family Pangasiidae; genus Pangasius; species Pangasius sanitwongsei. The sequence continues at coordinate 4,039 of JAKKZI010000241.1, forward strand.
GTTAACGGTATTTATTTCGCAACCTAGTTTATGCATTTGTTAACAACTTAGCTTATGGCTTAAAATTTCCCGCCATTTTAAGTGTTAAATACAAAAAAAAATATTTTAATAAATGTGTACGAAAATAATGTTATCATCCAACAGTTTTTTTTTTTTTTTTTTTTTTTTTGGTGAACAAACCTGATGCATATCGAATATCATAGAAATGTGTTCGAGAATCGTGATATGACGTCGTCGTCATATCGCCCAGCTCTAATTTGATTAGCCAGGACAAAGTTTCATTCATTCGAGCAGAGGATTTTTTTTAAAAAAAAAGATAAGAAAAAAACCTAAATGATATTGTGTGAAGGGAATTCCGGAAACCCCGAGGTCCACTCACAGGATGCGCTCCTCGATTAAAAGCCTAAACCGGAAACACGAGAGGCTCTCACTCGGAGAACGGCGTAGTGCGCGTTCCAGCCTCGCTCGTGTCTCAGGAAATGGCGTCTGAGTGAAGAGAGAGTTTTTCCATCTCTGGCCTTCGCTCACGTCCTGTAATCTCCTCAGAGGTTTTACAAGTGTTCCTGTCTCTCTGTTCCTCTTTCGATCTCTCTGACCCGCTATAAAGAGCTCGTCAGCTCTAACGCTGATACCCATTGCTCTTGTTTCCTCTGGACGGCCGTGAACGATGGAATTTCCCAGAGTTTATTATCCACGTTTTTATTTATTTATTTATTTATTTAATCCACCTGTTTCTGTAGGTCACGGTTTCCAACATCCAGCAACATGCCTACTTTTTTTTTCTTTTTAGGATACCAGTTAGTACTTTTATTGATGCATCATCCGAACAAGATGTCTGTTTATTTTCTAAATGTTTTTTTTTTTTTTTTAAGTCGGCAGTGTAGACATCTCTCTCTCTCTCTCCCCCCTGACCCTACTCGCTCCAACCTCCAGACCCATGTACAAGACAGCAGAAATACCAGGCAGAGGGTTTATTTTTCTTGGATGTGAAGCCTTCAAAAGTGGTCAGGGCTTGAAATAACACAAAAACGGCTTCCCAAGACAAGTATAAATAACCATTTAAAAAAAAAAAACCCAGAAAGCATATCTCTGTAAAGCAAACAGGGATAAAAATACCTTAATGTCAATCAGCGTCAAGCTGCAGATGCTTCGCATAACTTGCAGGAGCTCGCTGTGGGCTGAATCGGTGATCGTCACAGCATTAATATTGTGTCTTGGGTGACGCGTTTATATCACGTTGTATTAAAAATGGAGAACGGTTTCACGCTTTCTTCTTCTTGCATCAAACCCAAACGTAAAGTGGAAACCCTCCGAACGACTTGATCAACCAAATGTTGTTGACTTTTGCCTAATCAGGATACTTCTTGCTCGCGGACAGGTTTGCTCTCCGTGGTAACGCACTCTTTGGCCTGTTCGATGGTGGCGATGTGTCGGGAACGACAAGGAACCTTAACGTCTACGCACAGTGCAGAACTTTTACCCAGGAGCAGATTATCGCGATACAGAGATTCTCACAAAATAATGTCCTGTCTGGCCTGATTCCGAATGTAATTATTTCCAATGGGCTTGAATGGGGGTCACTTGCGCATCTGGACTTGCTCGAGGTGTATCTGATGGCTTAAGTTCTCAGTAGAATGGAAACATTATCGTAGCATTGTCACGCTGGTGTTTCCTGGATGCTCTTATCAGCAGATGGAAAGAGAGATGGAGGGAAAGAAACGATGGCAGAAAGCAAGATAGAGAGTGGAAAGATAAAAGGAAGTTAGATAGAGGAAGCCACTCGGTCTGGTGGGAAACTCTGCTCTGTCAGTATGTCGGACTTCCTGTCCACCACCCGGACGCTCTGAATCCAAACCCCCCCCCCTTCCCCATGGTTACTGGAGTCAAAGGTAAAAGTTCATTGGCCGCTAAGGCGACGTCGCTGTGGAGTCTGTGGGAAAACAAACAATTAGAGCAACTGTCTTCTCAGTGTGTGCAAGCGTTAACGAAAGGTGTATCATGGTTTTTATTTTCGCGATATCACTTTAAAAGAATCGTACCGGCTTGGATTTTAAACCGAGAGCAAAATTTGCTCCTGGATTTTTATCGAGTAGGATATCTGCCTTTACGTTTGTTTCCTTCCAACATGGCTTGCTATGGCTAGTCATGGTGTATGAGCTTAACCGTTATCCCACCGTCGAATTTCCCATCTCTCAGAGTCTGCATGGATTGCAGTAACACAACAGGCTACAAATACCTACTGTCTTTCACAGATATCTCGGATTATTCCCAAACCCTCGGTCTAATCGCATCACGACTTGGCCTGAATAGGTTACAGTTCAACCGAAGCTACAGTTTTCCACAGATCAGCAGTTCTTCTCGCTTCGGAGCAAAATGTTTCCAAACATTGCGTTCTCTGTGTCAAGACGTGAGTAAACCTTTCAGCCTGCATGGCCTTCCTGTATCCTCTGAAAGAAACTGTATCAAAACAGATAAAACTTTCAACATAGAAGATTTTATTTATTTATTTATTTATTTATTTATTTTATATATTACAGATACAATATTCAAGTCAATCGCATTCCTTTCGCCTCATCGTCTGCCTGATTATGTCGACATGCTGATATTTCTGCGCTGCAGCCTTTTTTAAAGGCGTTTCGTTCTTTCAAGTGTGTTTGTATTTGTAGATTTTTTTTTTAATTTATCTTTATCTCAGCAAATGAGCAAATCTCATTAAATACGCATCGGTTTTTGACGTAGCGAAACCGAGACTCTGTTCCCAGGATGAGGTATGAATGAAATGTTGCTCTCGCTGCGAAGACAGTCTTGAGAGACGAGCGTTTATAGCGTTTAAGCACTGTGCAGCTCACACGCACTAAATAGATCGATCATCGTTTCTCCGTATCACAGAAGAAAAAAAAACCCTCTGGAAAATTTTTTTCTGTGAGGTAAGAACGGAAAACTGGAGTGAGTCTTGATGTTTAGAGTGTGTGTGTGTGTGGTTAACCCCCGACTGTGCGAGACCCCGGAGACCGGTTGCTACGCTGTGCGCGCACCTGTGTAGCAATAAAGCTCGCTTCGCCTCGGTGCACTGACGCCGGCGGAGTGAGAGGATTGATCAGGGCACGACGGGGGGCTTCCGAGCGTCGAGTGTTTATTCACCTTCTGGGACGTTTTTGTCCGCTGAGACGGAACAAAAAAGAGGAGAGGAGCAGGGCGGTCCTGCAGCGCACACTCCATTACTCCATTACACGCACTCCGAATGCACACAGACGCCACGGCGACGTCTGAAAGGTCAGCAAAGAAAGATGCAGGCGGTTGCGTTTGTGTAAAATTTTTCGCGATACTCTGAAAAGGGACATCAACACGATGATGCTGACCTAGCGATCAAAAGCTGACCGGGCGACTGAGAGCTACATTAGTGACTGAAATCCAACCTAGCAAACGAAAGCCGACTTAGCGATCGGAAGCTGATCTAGCGAACGAAAGATGATTAGCAGATGAAAACTGACCGTCAGGCAACGAAAGCCGACTCTTAAGAACCAAAAGCTGCCCTAACGAACGACAGCTGACCTCGAATAGACCGTGGAACGCTGACTTCGCAAACGAAGGCTGATTATAGGAAGCGAAAGCTGACCTAGCGTGCTTATTAGAATATTAAGCCACGCCCACTGGGAACGCATCTGAGCCGCAAGTTCAGCTGACGTCTGAGCGTTTTGTCCCTTTTCTGTCCTTATTTAAACTTTGCTGGATATTTAATTTAACATTTTCTACAAGCATTTTTAAATATTTTACTCTTTACTTTCCCTGTGAGATGCTATAAAAGTCTCTGATGAGTAAAACGGTTAAAAAATAACAATTAATTATAATCCTGTACAGCAGCCGAGCCAATCAGACGTCAGCGTGCCATTAGCTGAGTGTAATAACTACGTGTTTGTGTGCATATATGTGTGTGTCATGTGACATACGTGTGTGTGTGTGTGTGTGTAATCCTGTAATCTCATGTTTCTAAGCCCCATGCTGCCATCTGTGCCCGAGTCAGTGTGGGAGAATGTGGTACGATGTATCTAAAGTTCGATTATATGATCGACAGCTGCTGCACTTTTTTTTTTTTTTTTTTTAAATAAACCAGCACTAACGTGACGTCGTGTTCTGTCTGCACGTGTCGACGTGAATCTGAGATTCAGGAAGTAAGGAAGAGCTGTTAAAGTGATGTTTCAGCTGGTCACGTCCGTCTAAAGCCAGGTTTACGTGCTACGCTTTCGCTGTTGCAGACATCGTAAAAGAATTCTTTGGTCGCGAGTTAAGATGGCGGAACGTTTCGGCGCCACCGCGACCTAACACGCCCGACGACAAAGCGCCGTCAGTTTGAGAAATTTGACTGCGAGTGCTGCCATGACGATCTTCTAAAATCCATCAATAGGAGGACGGCAAACTTGCGTTGCAGCTACAGATACGGTAGCGGCGATTTTAAAAAAAAAAAAAAAAAAAAACATTGAACGTTTTTTCCTAAAAAATGTTAAACATTACTGTATTGCTGGAAGTTTGTGAACAAACCTATAAACCGTGTATCGTAGTGTATCGTCGTGTATCGTAGAAATACCTTCGGTAATCGTGGTGGTTTTTGTAATTTCGCCCAACCTTTACTTTAGATTAAAACTTTCGGATTAAAAAAAAAAAAGTCCAAAAGTTTACGTTTTTTTTTTCTTGTTTTTATTTGTCAGGGAGTTGTTTTGTTTTTGTGAATAATGGTTAATGTAGTTCAAATGACGATAGTGTGTTAGTGGTTTTGGGAATCAGGGTAGTGTGACTTGTGTGTGTGTGTGTGTGTGTGTGTGTGTGTATATGGTCCAGATGAGGGGTGGAGGTCCGGTTCTGGGAGGGTGTGGTGATGTCATACTTGGACGTCATTCAGTCGTCCAGCCTCCAGATGGAATCCATGTAAACAACATCTGGACATCAGTGTGTACACACACACACACACACACACACACACACACACACACACACACACACACACACACAGAGAGAGAGAGACAGCAGCGCTGTTGCTCTGAGTGTGCATTAATATAATCCTGTGATTCGCAGCTGCTCTACTCTGAGCTGCTGTTACAGAAAATTAATCAACGCCTTCTGACCAATCAGAATGCAGAATTCAGCAGCACTGTGGCGCCGTAGTTTCAGAGAGAAGTGCACTTTTGCACTCAGCTGACCCTGCTCTGGTTTTTCCACTGCTGTTCGGTGAGGGGAAAGTGACAGACACACACACACACACACGTGTGTATAAAGCGTGTGTTGAATAATGTATGAGCGGAGCGTGCCGCTGTCGTGTCCTCCACATCGTTCAGAGAGACGTTTAGTTCCACTCTGCCGAACATCAACACTGTGTGTGTGTGTGTGTGTGTGTGTGTGTGTGTGTGTGGGTGGGTGGGTGGGTGGGTGGGTGTGGTTCAGACCCTCACTTTTGTTAGCTCTGCAGGTGACGATGCTGAAACTGCAGGCCTCTCCGTAGGAACAGTGTTGTCCCGGAAACCAGATGACGAAATGTAAAAAAGACCAGAACGGACTGGACAGAAAAAAAAGAGTCAGTGAGAGTCAGTGAGAGTCAGTGAGAGTCAGTGAGAGTCAGTGAGAGTCAGTGAGAGTCAGTGAGAGTGGAGGAAGGAGAGAGTGTGAGCGAGAGGAAGGAGAGAGAGAGAGCGTGAGTGAGAGAGAGAGAGTGTGAGCGAGAGAGTGCGAGGAAGAAGGAGAGAGCGAGAGAGAGTGTGAGCGAGAGAGAGCGAGGAAGAAGGAGAGAGTGTGTGTGAGAGAGAGAGAGTGTGTGTGAGAGAGTGTGTGTGAGAGAGAGAGAGTGTGAGAGTGAGTGTGTGAGTGAGAGAGACACACGAGTGGTGCTCTTTATTTCACCGTGCATGGATAAATAAACAGACATGTAAATAAATAAACTAGCAAACGAGTAAAGTAATTAGGACACAAAGAGAAGTATGGAACTGACTAATGTAAACAGGTGTGTACATAAATAAGTAAACAGTACACATGTAAATAAGTAACTTAAGAAGATAAGTAAAAAGATGTATAAATAAGTAAATAGAAATGCGGCGTCGCCTCCCGGGGCGGGTCTCAGACTGACGTTCTGTACTGTGGGTGAGATGGAAACAGCGACGTCTGTCTGTTCTTTGACCTTTGACCCCGTCGAGTGACCGGTTGTTCACCATGAAACGGAGCCAGTGGCGTTCCAGATCCCGAGCAGTCCACTTCCCTTTGTCTGGGATCTGGAGGAGAATTCTCTCCGTTGTCCCTCTGGGTGTTTTAGGAGCAGCTGCTGCAGGAATCTTAATCAGATCTCGCACTAATGCGGTTACAGTCTAATCTAATCTAATCTAATCTAATCTGTGAGTCACTTCTGTGCGCTGGTCGAGGTTCCTCTCGTCCCCGAGCTCACAGCAAGTCACTGTCTATTCCGAATAGTTCCGAATAATTACATCACCTGGTTTCCAGACCAGAAGTTGTTTATTCCCGCTTTAATGCACGATGGAGAATAAATCACGGCGCGCTGGATGAAGAATCAGAGAAACAGAAGAACTGACAACGTGTGAAATTTAAACATTTTAGAATTCTACATTTATTTAACAAATGATTTAGAAACTGAAATGAGTTAAAGCGCTGTGTTAACTTATGGACATCTAAGTGTGTGTGTGTGTGTGTGTGTGTGTGTGTGTGTGTCGGTCGGTCAGTCAGTCAGTCACCTGTGTTTTGGTGTTCAGTCTGTAACTGTAAATACACACACACACACGTGTACAGCCAGCCTGTAATTATCTATAGATGAAGACACACGTTAATCATAGCATATGCCTCACTGTACACACACACACACACACACATACACGCACACTCTCTCTCACACACACACTTACACACACACACACACACACACACTCACCTGTGATTCATGTTCAGCATTAAAGCAACTCCTTGCTACTGGCCGTGTGTGTTAGTGTGTGTTTATGGGCCTGGTTTAGGGTTGTTAGACCGTGTGTGTGTGTGTGTGTGTGTGTGTGTGTGTGTGCCCGTGTGTGTGTGTGTGTGTGTGTGTGTGAGAGAGAGAGTTATGATGATGTAATAACTATCGTGATAAATCACATCACGGTACAGTGATCTGAATATCACACCATCACTGTGTCTGTTTTAGAACGCTTACATTTGAAGCAGCGTTAAATAAAACACTTCTGTAAACAAACGAGAGATAGAGAGAGATAGAGAGAGATAGAGAGAGATAGAGAGAGATAGAGAGAGAGAGATAGAGAGAGATAGAGAGAGAGAGAGAGAGATAGAGAGATAGAGAGAGAAGTTGAGCTCTCAGTGTGAGTTTAGTGACTGGACACAGTTTGAGGCTGGCTCCGGTACAGAGACACTGTCTCAGGTTCATCTGTAATGCAGGACACACACATGCACACACACATGCACACACACTCTCACACACACTCTCACACACACACGCACGCACACACACACACACACACACGCACACACTCTCACACACACTCTCTCTCACACACACACACACACACACGCGCACACACGTGTGCCTGCACACAGAGGAGCTCTTAATGAGACGTATTAACACACAGAGCTCAACCTCCTTACTTTACACTATTCATTCACTTACTTACACTCGTCTGTCTCTGTCTGTCTCTCACACCGGATCTGTGTGTGTGTGTGTGTGTGTGTGTGTGTGTGTGTGCGCTCGTTCCTATCTTCTCCCTCATGTCTCTCTCTCTCTTTCTCTCTCTCCCCCATGTCTCTCTCTCTCCCCCATGTCTCTCCCTCTCCCCCATGTCTCTCCCTCTCCCCCATGTCTCTCCCTCTCCCCCATGTCTCTCCCTCTCCCCCATGTCTGTTTCTCTCTCTCTCTCTCTCCCCCATGTCTGTTTCTCTCTCTCTCTCTCTCTCCCCCATGTCTGTTTCTCTCTCTCTCTCTCTCCCCCATGTGTTTCTCTCTCTCTCTCTCCCCCATGTCTGTTTCTCTCTCTCTCTCTCTCTCCCTCTCCCCCATGTCTGTTTCTCTCTCTCTCTCTCTCCCCCATGTGTTTCTCTCTCTCTCTCTCCCCCATGTCTGTTT
>JAKKZI010000243.1:0-12052 GCA_037576675.1 Pangasius sanitwongsei
ATAGGGATAGGTGGAGAGTGATGATTCGCTGTGGCGACCCCTGAAGGGAAAAGCCGAAAGAAGAAGAAGAAGAATGTTGTGGAGCGTCCAAGAACGTTCCTGTTATCACTTACGTTTTAACAGCTTAAACAGACATTATCTTACCAGCCTCACTTTTTTCCTCTCTTGAAGTTAATAAGACAAAAATAGTACTTTCTGTGTCAGATAACTGTTACAGAGCACTGACAGTGGAGACTCCTTACAAAAATCACCTTAAAGAAAACATTTTTTAGAGTAAAATCTGGTTAAGTCAGAGCTGTGCTGTTATAGAAAATTAACCAACACCTTCTGACCAATCACATCCTGCTTACATGTTGTGACTTTGTTGTTGTTGTTTTTAAAAGCACTTTAAAAGTGTGAGAACTTTTTCATCCTCTTATCTCACAGGACCCTATCTGAGTCCTTCGTATCCAAAAACCTCAAAGCCGCTATGGAAAAAAGTGTCTGTCACATCGGAAGGCCTCATTCGTTTGTCTGCTCTGACAGAGTGAGTTAGGGCTTCACTGACGTGCAGCCATGTTAACAGGTCCTGGCGGAAAAGCTTTAGAGCTCAAATGTAAACGGTGGGTGTGTAAATTTGGCCTTGCTTGGGCAGTTTAACTGCCCTATTGTTACTCCTTAAAAACAAAAACTTCAACCCGCTCACTGATAATGAATCTCTAATGTCACCTGGGCTGACAGATAGTGGTGTGTGTGTTTATGTGTGAGTGTGAGTGTGTTTGGAGATGTGTTTGCTGTTTGCATGCCAGGAATTCTGTGAGGATTTTGTAAGAATATAATCTGACAGGATGATCTCACACAAACTCGAGTCACAACTGTGGCGAAGTTTTCAGAATGCAGAATGAGATTACAAGCAGATTCAGTCACGGCGAGTTTGTCGTTTTTTTGTTCGGGATGTGTGTTTGATCGTTGCGTACACAAGATTGTTTGAGAAATTTAGAAGAATAATTTCTAACCTCGTTCAAACCTAAGGAGCAATTTTTCATAGAGGAATAATTGCTGAGTGTCGTGTTGTAATAGTCTGAAAAAGGCCGTCTCCTGGAGAAAAGTGACCTGTGTGAATAATCACATGATGAAATGTTTTTACTTCATGTTATGTTTCATACATTTTTCACATGAAATTGACTTTTCATATGCAGTGCATTTGGTGTTATTTTTGCAACAAATGCAATTTCTCATTATTTATTCTCACGTGTCTGTTTTTCATATGTTATGCATGTGTTTTTATTTTCATATGCGATTTCTCGTGATTCATTTATGCTCACGTGTTCATGTTTCACATGTTTCCTGTGCAGAATTCTTTCTCAAATGCGATTTTTCGAATGATTCATTTAATCACACATTTTCTTTTTATATATGCAGTGCAAGTGATTTTATATTTTAAATATGTTTTCTCATTTCTTTTCACATGTTTTCACAAGTTGTGCGTGCAGATTTATTCTTTGAATGCAATTTTTCTTATGATTGATTTATTCTTATGTATTCCTTTTTCAAATGCGGTTTTATTTTTCAGATGTTTTTTCCCCATGAATAGTTCTTTTTCATGTGTGTGCACATTCACATGATGTCATATTTCAGGGGTGTAACATGTTGAAATACACTTTCATACACTTTTTCAAATTCATATTTATCACATGTGAAATGTATGTAATTTTTCCATAAAAGGCTTTTAGCCATTTTGTAGATGTGTGTAGATGTTTCTACACAAAATTGGGCAAGAAAATAGTCCAACAGCATGTTTGTGTTTTTACTGTTACGCAGACGAATTGCTGAGTGTCAGCTTCATGAGCTTTATGTTACTAAACATCAAAAACCGACAGTGTGATCAGACACAAACGCAACCACTGATCAAGGACGGCTCACTAGAGGAAGAGCCATCCTTTACGTGGAAAGATCTTTCATCAGGTCCTCACATCTGTGCGGCTGTTTGCTTTCGGACATCAGTGTGGAAAACCGTCTTTAACTGGGCCTGATAAGGGTTACGAAAGAGCTGCCATTAGCCAAACTTGACATTCTTTTGATGCTGGAGTTGCAGAGATATTGCTCAGAGTGATAAGGATAATAGCAGCGATAAACTCAGTGCTAGAATGTGTGTGTGTGTGTGTTAGTGTATGATGGCTCTGTTTGTCTTAACACTAATGAAAGCCAGGAAAGAGACTCTCTAATAATGTTTAATTATTGCAGTGTTAATTTATCGAAAAAAACCTCGCTCTGCTTTCCTCACAGGCACGGTGTGAAACCTCCGTATGAACTCGTATGGACTGGGGAGCTGAGGTCTCGCCCTTTACAGCTCTCTTCTCTCCTCTATCTTTTTTAGAAATCTCATACTCTTTGTTTGTTTGTATCTCTGGGGTCATTATGGGACTAAACATTGGCCAGATCACAAAGAGCAGGATGGTTAATATGTTTCAGCGGCTCCATTAGTCAAAGTCTGGGGGGTATGCAGTGTGTGTGTGTGTGTGTGTGTGTGTGTGTGTCTGTGTGTGTGTGTGTAGCCTTTCCCCTTCAACATTTCAGTGCTGACAGTGATCTTAACACCTTTTTAGAAAAAGAGAAGTGGAAACAGAGAGAGAGACAGAGAGAGAGAGAGAGAGAGAGAGCAGCACTTCCTGTAAACGTGCCCAATCTTGCCGCCATCAGATGGTTATCATTAATAGGAAAAGAGTGAACGAAAAAAAGAAAACGTAATGATAAGTGGAGGAGGGAGGAAGAGAGAGAGAGAGCGAAAACGGTTGTGAAAGTGATGAGAAAAGGAAGTGATGGTAGACATAAACAGAATTAACTGTATGGGTGTGTATCCATGTGTGTGTGTGTGTGTGTGTGTGTGTGTGTGTGTGGTTATCTAAGACCGCTCATATCTACAGACTGACACCTTCCTGCTTCTTTTCCAGGCACATCCGGCAATAACTCCAATCTTTATGGGACAAGTGTGTGTGGTGTGTGTGTGGTGTGTGTGTGTGTGAAGAGACAGCTACTGTTGTTTCCTTAACTTATGAGGTTCCTGTATATGAAATGAAGGTGTTAAAGATTAAAAACTCTCACTGACTGTATTGTTTGTGTCTCACTAGGATGAGTGACATTCTGAAGAACAAAACAGATCTGAGCACAATAGTGTGTGTGTGTGAGAGAGAGAGAGAGAGAGAGAGAGAGAGAGAGAGCCACACCCTCACTTACTCACTGCCTATTGTTATGAACGTGAGAAGACGTATGGGCTGAGTGTGGGACACAACACACACCTTAGCAACAAACTAACACACACTGTTACATATTGCGAGTTAAATACTGCATATCTCAGGAACACCATCAGCTGACACCTTATCTCCAGACACGCACACTCTCGCCTGTGCCAAAATGTAACCACCACACACTGGCTATATTTCCTGCTTTTAACAGTTCTTTGTGAGAACTCGCAAATATCCTTATTGTGCTTTTGTAATCCATTTGTAATTTAAAAGGAGAAATTTGAGGAGATTTAGATGGTTACTTTGTGTTTGTCTACTTTTAGACACATTCATGCGTGTGGCCCAGTTTGGCTTAGATGGTGCTGGGGTAAGAAGGGTAACCAAATTCAGTATGGCATGGTTTCAGTGCAGTTCGATTGGCAGCGAAAATAGAAACAACATGAAACACTCTGGGTAATTTGCTGAGCTGAGCTGAGCTGTGTCATGTCTGTACGACCTACAGGTTGGTCAGCATGATTTGTTTTATTGGAGAAAAATATTAAATTATTTCAATAATAATAGTAACAATAATAAGAAGAAGAACAAGAACAACAGCAACAACGACAATAAAAACAGTTGGGTTTCCGAGCTCTTTGTGCTTGGACCCCTAGTATTCAATTATTATTATTTTTTTTTCAATTCAGTTTTATTTGTATAGCGCTTTTAACAACAGACATTGTCACAAAGCAGATTTACAGAAATATATAAATTCAGGATATACATTTTTAATTTAGGAATTTATCCCAAATGAGCAAGCCAGAGGCAATGGTGGCGAGGAAAAACTCCCTGAGAAGACATGAGGAAGAAACCTTGAGAGGAAGCAGACTCAAAAGGGAACCCATCCTCACCTGGGTAGTAAATACTTTATGTACAGTATGTTGCATATTTCTCAAGGTTGCTGACAAATTTGTTTATGACTAAGGCCTAACACATAATGGGATAATGTGGAAACAAAGAATAACATACCATGAATAAAAAAAATAAAAGTAAACCATAACTGAAAGGTGCATTTGGGGAGTAGGTATAGAGTAGCATAGTCAGATATTAGGAGGGAAAATCATAAAGGGTTTAAATGTAAATGTAATGAGCAGTTTATATTATATATTAAGCTCATGTTGGTTATGAGGAAGGGGTGATTTAGGGGTTGGTTTTTTTTTTTTTTTTGTTTGTTTTTTGCTGAGTTTGCAATAATTTTGAAGGTAGCCCACTGAAAAGAGGATGGGATGAGATGGTCAGGACAAGAGCGAAAAAAAAATCTAGTCTTGACAAGGCAGCTAATTTCTGGCTCGAGAATGAGAATTGGATCCAACACTGATACTGATGTACGAGGTCAGGCAAATGAGTGAAATATGAAGTGTACTCACATCTGCACACCTTTCCTAGAGTTTCGGAATCGACCAGCAGGATTTCTGTTTTATCATCGTTAAGTTTGGAAAGATCAGAGCAGCCTCTGTGCTTTATGTCACACACACAGGCACTTAATGAGCAGGAGGCATAGCTGGACCCGAACGAGCGCTATTATAAATCTGTGTAATGTCAGCAAAGCAGAGAAAATTGAGGCTGTGATGTTGTATAATGTGACCAAGAAGTAGCATGTAAATTATGAATAGAAGAGGGCCAAGAACAGGTCTCTGTGGGACACCTTGATTTAGGGGAGCAATATTGTCTCTCAGTGAGAAGAAAGGAACTGTGCCAGTAAAACCAATGGCAGAGAGGGACTATGTGCTGGCAGATTGTCAGAGGATAAACTAAGATCAAATAGGATATAAATATTAAGGACCAGAGTGTGTAGAGAGTAGTAGGTCACAGCTCAGTAGGATCAAGACGAAGTCTCTTACAGCAGAACGGCAGCTGAGGCAAAAGAGTAAGTGATCATGTGGAAACGGGAGCAGAGATATCAGATATTAGATAAACAGGTTTGCAGGAGGTAGGAGGAGCATGATCTAACTGACAGGATGATGAGTTATGCCTTATGATTATCTCAGTGATAAAGATTGGTGGGTGTGAGTAAAGCTAAAGCAGAGAACACTGCAAAAACTGTCATGATAGTAAGTGAAAATATTGTCATTATGGGCAACTCTACGTAATATTTCTTATTATGAGATTATTAATAAATCAAATATAAGAAGTGTTTTTTTACATGGTTTCACTCGTTTAAGCTTTAAATGTTCTTGTTCTATTAGCAGCTCATTTTTGCTTCTTTCTAGAAATAAATTTCTTTCATTTCTTAAAATGAAAACAGGACTATTTCAAGCTTGGAATTAGTAGAAAATGAAATGAAATAGGTTTAATGATCTTGCTTATTGTAATCTTCTAACTGGAAATACTAGATACTCAAGATATTTTCACTTACTAAGACATCGGTTTTGGTAGTGAATCAGAAAAAGAAAGGGGGAGAAAACGTGCATGATGAATGAGTGTATGAATGAGTGAGTGAGTGAGTGAGTGAGTGAGTGAGTGAAAGTTTGTACAGTGAATTAGTAACTCAGAATTTATGTATATTATATCAGTATTTATGTATATTAGTATCAGTATGAGTATCAGTATTATGGAATAATAAATGCACAAAAATATTTTTAAAACTTATATTTTTTGCATATACTATATCTTTGTTCAACCAGCTTCATGAATGTCATAAATATGCTATCCTTTCTATCAGAATATACTGTACATTCATTAATGTGTACGCAAACCTTTACTGCTATTATATATACAGTAGTAAGGGATTGTTATTGATTCTTAATCACTTTGTAAATGCTTTGGCAATAATTCTTATGAATCAGTTTGTTTCTCTAATAAGAGCGTCCAACAAAAGGAAAACTGAAACTGAGAGAGCGAGAGAGAAAGCAAGAGGTTCACCTGGAGCTAAACCTGCCAGACACGACAAGCCGCTCCATCTGTTCAGACAGGCTGAGCTTCCTCACTCCCTCACAGGGGGCACAGACGATGACAGATACGGAGAACCCGCAGTGACCCGTGCCACCGGCTTATGGAACACACACACACACGCACACACATACACACACAGAGCTTGTTATACAGAAACAAACAGTACAGGACTCTGTGTGTGAGCAGCCAGGTTCTGTTTCCTGCACAGCCAGTAGGAGTGAATAAAAAAAAAAAGATATAAAGTTTGATGACGTATGAATAAAAAAATGTAGCCATATTAAAAAGGTGAGTTTGTGATGGCTAATTGGTAAGAACCAATTTGTATAAAAGGTTAACATCAGGCCCAAGGTGGATATTGATCCTATCTTCAACAGTTGTTGGTAGTGGAGTCTTGAACCCTGATGATAATAATAATAAGAATAATATACTACAAACAAAAAAACAAGAAAATCAGGAGAATGAAAACAAAACAAAACCTGCTGTCATGCCCTCATTAGCAGACGTAAATGTTAGCCTGACACGTGTGTCTTTCCAAACACACGCTGGAAGCTCTCATCTGACCCCATGGCTTAGTGTGTGTGCCTGAAGGACTGCAGTAGCCTAGAGACCCAGGACCTTTGACCTGTGCAGGGTCATCGATCGCTCTCGGCGAGCCCTTCATCTTGGGCCTGTCCTGGTCTTTATCGTCATGTGATCCTCAAATCAATTAAATGTAACATTCCTCTAAGCTGCAGTCATTTCCGTCCTGCAACTAAAGCTTTCTGTTCAGCTTTGTGCGGCCATTCAGAGGGCTTCTCTCTCTCTCTCTCTCTCTCTCTCTCTTTTCCCGCTCTCTTCCTTTACTGGCAGTTGTTTATTTATTACTTTACAATAGTCACCCGAGTTAAAAAATTCAGGTAGAAATTGTATGTACACAGCCATGTATTTCTTATATACAGTTCTTAACTGTATTTTTTTATTCAGTATACAGTACACTATATACAGTAACCACTTTATCCTGCTCAGGGTCGCAGTGGAAAGTTAAAAACAACTACTGAGGCACACATCTTCCACCTGCTCTAACTGGCCATCGTTTTCATGCACCATGCTAATATAACTACTTATTATAATATGTGATCTTTTTTTTTCTTTAAAGTGTTCCTGTTATTGCTAAAGTTCCATGTGTTTTCTGTCAATGTCCTCTTCCTCTTGTTCCCGCTCTCTAATGATATGCGTATATTTTCAGATTTCAGACACACACACACACACACACATATATATATATATATATATATACAGTAAACATGCACATACATACATACATACATACGTATTAAACACAATGAAATTTACTTAAAGAATTAGAATAGAATAAAATAAGGTAGAAAATGTATAAGGTGCAATATTTGTTTTGTATCTGGTAGCTTTGTATCTGGATGCAATGCAGTGTGTAAACAAAGCAGTTCTCAGCAGTCGGATAAAGTGCAGAGTGCAGTAGTGTAGTGTAATTACACTCCCTGTAGCAGTGCTAAATGTTGAGTGGAAATATAAATGTCCTTTAGTAGTGCGAGTGGTCATTATTAAGCAGCCGTATTGCCTGAGAAATAAAACTGTCCCTGAGTCAGAGTGTGTGCTCTGATGCTGGAGTACCATCTATCTGAAGGTAGTAGTGAAAAGAGACTCGGGTGGCTAGGGTCTTTTAGGATCCTCAAAGCTCTCCTTATGCTTCACCTGGTGTAGAGGTCTTGGAGGGAGGGAAGCTCACCTCCAGTGATGCCCTGGGCCGTTCGTACAACCCTCTGCAGAGCTCTGAGCTTGAAAGCAGTGCAGTCCCCAAGCCACTGCTTTCGAGCTCAGTGGTTAGTATATGTACATTCTGTAAAAGTGCAACTGATTAATTTTCACACCTGGGAAATATGATTTCATACCTAATTCACATAATAGAGATATTCCTCAGTGTGAATGTAGGCAGCGTAAAGCCTGAAATTATTAATTTTTTTTTCATGGCAGGGGACATACACCTATCTAAATGTATTATGACTATCCACAAAATGGTTGTATCTCAATATAAGCTACATATACATTGAAAAAAAAAGTTTACTTGATTCACATGTAATTTCATTTATGTCATTTAGATAAAATATATCATATTTTGTCTTTCAGTTTACTTAAATAAATAATTGTTGTGATATTTATGTTTTATTTTAATTGAAATGATAGAATTATTTAAAGCTAGTAGATTTTCAGTATTGATCAGAAATTGATTATAGCAAGTGCTACATGTGGAAAATAATCTGATAATTGCAAAATAAGTTATATTTTGTTAATAAATCCAATGTATTTCTATGCACTTAAGTAATCCAATAATGGACCAATACTATATGACTCAGTCAATAATCACTTTTCTTTTTTCAAAATATATAACGAGTGAGCCTCTACAACTGCTTTGCAGAAATAAAATGCTTTGGGACTTGCTGTTAAAAAAAAAAAGAACTTCAAGGTGAAAATAATCAACTAATAATAATAACCAGGCCATATCACATCATCCCATGGTTCAATATTGTCCCATTACAGCATGCTCGGCTTGTTTTATTTCTTATATAGTATTCTTTTTACGTGAATAGTTGAGTAACTTCCAAAATCTGATAATGATAAGATATTTTATGTATATGTAAATGCACTCATAGTCCCAAGACCCTTCTCTAGTGCTCAATAAGAGAAGAAATACTCTTCATTCAGCTTTACTTTCACAGGTCTGACTGGATTCACCAATTAAATTTCAATGTAATTATCGTTGAAAAGGACACAGTTTTGAGCAAATAAACAATATTTGGGCAAAAGTCTGATAATACCAGATAGATTCATTAAAAGAATTATGAGAGGAGAGTATAGTTTCATGGCGTAAGATTGAAGAACCACAACTCAGGATTCGCTCCTGCCTCATTTGTCACTCTGTCAGTAGAGTGCACGAGCGGATGGGGAAATTAGGAAGTATGTTTTCCAGCATGGAGCAGCTGTGTGTGTATGAGTGAGGGCAAACCGGATGAACAGGAAGACGAATCGCCAGTGGCTAGTGTGACTTCCTGTGTAGGTCCAGGCCGGAGAGGAGACCCATGGGAGACAGGACTAATCACAGCAATCAGCATCATTAGAGCCATTTAAACCACCCAGAGAGGGAGAGAGAACGAGCGAGAGAGGGCCTGTCAACGTTTGAAGATGCGGTGAGCTAGTGAGCTGCACTTAAGCAGTTGTGTGGAGTAAAATTTGGCCCACTAGGGAAATCACAGGAAACTCGCACACTGCGCCATGCATCCTCACTCTTCACAACAGGAAGAGCTTTTATTTTTACACACATGTTGTAATGGACAGGTTTGAAAACGTTTCCTCAAAGGACATTACTACACAAATGTGGAGAAGGATGGAGAGTCTGGTGAGCTGCCAGTCATTCTGCCAGTGTCTCTGTTCTTATTGTTTTAACGCAGACACGCCACATATTAACCTAAATACTGTGAAAGTTCCTCCGCTTGGATGTTGATGTTGAAAGTTCAGTAACTGGTCAAGAGGAACTTGTGATAATGTAAAACAGAGCAATAAGTGATGAGGTCATCCTGTTCAGAACAGCAGTTACTCACCTCATCAAAAATAAATACTCTGTAAAAGCTGAAAATATTCACACAAGTTAAAAGCAGAAATGTATAAACTCTTTAAATTTACTTGAAGCACAAAAGTAAAAGTTTAAGAAAAACTATTAGAAAGTACAAGAAAAAGATGTCTGCCTCAAATCGCACATTAAATTAACATTTAATATTAACATTTACAATTACAATTACACACAGTTTTTTGTCAATACTTTTAATGCTGAGTTCAGACATCCAAACATCTGTGTCAGTGCATGAGGTGGTTTAATCAATTCAGATCATGCCATCTTTTCTCTTCCTCTGTCTTTCTAACGTTAAAACTAAGTACAAGCTTATCTTCATAATATGTGTGATGTGCAATGTGCGATGTGCGATGTTAGGTATCAGCGGCGTGACACACACACTTTATTTCCCGTCCATAAATGCATAAAATGTAACCATTGTGGTGTTCAAAGGATTTAAGACAATAAGCTTTTATGGAAGACCATATAATCATTTCCTACATGAGCTGTACCGTATTAGAGCTGTGTGCATCTGTGTGTGTGTGTGTGTGTGTGCATAAAGTGTGGCGATTTGGCTTGGAGATTTGGTGTGCAGAATGCAAATAATTTTTATGGTTGTACACTCATTCTACACAAACTGTAACCATTTCCTACAGTGTGACCTAGGTGCAACCTATGACCTATATATAAAAAAGTGTGTGTGTGTGTGTGTGTGTGTGATAAGATTGTATATGTTAGAATGTGGCCTGGAGCAGCAGCAGGTCAGTCCCAGTTTGAGTAAATGAGTGTTTGCTGTGCCTGTCAGTATGATGAGTGAGACGAAGACAGATCTAATTCAGCTCTAATGTATTTGCATTATAAGGGGCAGAACATGGCACACACAACACACACACTTACATACCTACACTTTAGACATGCAGATAGGTCCACACAAGCTTATTTGGTTACACACTCACAACCAAATCACTACATCCGACAAACGCCAATGAGCAATGACGTCATCTGTAGTCACTGAATGGAAAGACTGTGTGTGTGTGTGTGTGTGTGTGTGCACAGGAAGTATGTGTTTGCTGTGTTTCCTGCATAAGAGAGCATAATCAGACGGGCTGTGGAAATGTTCCGGGCCGGATCTGACCCAGGTTCCGTGATAAGGCAAAAAAAACTACATACTTCACACACCATAAGGCACACACTCGCAAATCTGTCTCACATACAGTCAAAATTACAGTACATGCAATTATTATTATTTTTTTTTTACATATATGTATATCAATAGTCATGTAACTACTGACTGCCAACTACGCTTAGTGTAAAAACACACACAGACACGCAAGTAATAAAATAAGACCATCTGATGTCGCTGCACAAAGATATAAGCACTAAGGCATTTTTAACCTGAGGCATTCATAAATAAATAGCATACATTATAAACATTTAATATGTATATGTTTACAAATGTTTCAGTGTTTTGAAATTATTTAGGTAATGAAAACAATGAACATGATTAATGTCCCATTGACATTTCTTAGGAATAAGGCATTTTATATGGCATAAGTCTGTGTGCATATTTCAGATAAATAACTTAAACTATCCACAGGCCATCCCATCCCACAAAAACTGAAACTATGCTTATTCCAATTTTTTTACATTACCAAAGGTTCCACTTTTATGATAGTTAGTATATCAGGGCTTCCCAAAGTAGGGGTCACGAGTTCACTATCCCGACACGCAACACTAGCATAGGAATTCATCAGTAAAAACATCCATCTACGTCTGCTAAACACACTAGCGTTGTGTTTCAAATCACATACTTATCTACTATTCTATACTGTTATTGAGCTTTAACACCAACCGGTTTTCCTCTTACAGAGTCAGTGTTTGAATATTAAAAACCTCTCATATAGCATTCAAACCTACCGAAAGCTATCTATTGTGTACCAGTCTTCTAGATCTTCCAGATTAATAAATAGTTTTTAAAGTAAAACCAGAGTTTTCGATTTGAGACCCAGCTCATGACAATAAAACATAAAAACAGCAGCACAAATTATGACTTTAAGGCACAAAAAATTAAAGGAACACTTTTTAATCAGAGTATAGCATGAAGTCAATTAAACTCCTGGGATATTGATCTGGTCAGCAGAAGGAGTTGTTAATCAGTTTCAGCTGCTTTGGTGTTAATGAAATGAACAACAGGTGCACTAGATGATCAACAATGAGACGACCCCCAAAACAGGAATGGTTTTACAGGTGGAGGCCACTGACATTTTTTTCCCTACTCATCTTT
>JAKKZI010000244.1:0-11817 GCA_037576675.1 Pangasius sanitwongsei
GCTGCGGCGCCCGGGGAGCAGTTGGGGGTTCGGTGCCTTGCTCAAGGGTCTCACCTCAGTGGTGGTATTGAGGGTGGCAGAGAGCGCTGGTCATTCACTCCCCCCACCTACAATCCCTGCCAGACCCGAGACTCAAACCCACGACCTTTGGGTTCACCTTCGGGTTACAAGTCTGACTCTCGGACCATTAGGCCACGACTGCCCCCCCATAAGGCCACGACTGCCCCCCCATAAGCAAGCTCCATGAACACATGGTGTATTAAGGTTGGAGTGGAGGAACTCGAGAGTCCTGCACAGTGATTACTCTGTGCTGTGAAACTTGTAATATAATATAATGGAAATGTAAATCATAGCATTTTTCATTTCATAATTCATACAAGAATGTATTGACCTCCTTATGATTGTGTTTATCTCACTAAGTTAAAGGCTGTTCTTTATTGTGATAATTTGATATCTTTTTGATGAACAAACTGACAAGCAAGATGAACTGAAAACATAAACTCTGCCCCAACCTAGCTGTAGTTCAGTTTAGCCCTCAGGACATGGACAGTATTACTGCATTTTACTATAGGTGGACTAATGTTAGTTAGCTAGCTGGGCAGCTAGTTAACTGCTAATAAACTAGCTGATATTTATCACAAACAGAAACAAATTTCATTTCAATATTTAAGTTTAAATGTGAATTCTCATGTTCTTTGCATAACAGTAACTGTCATGTAAAAAAAAAAAAACCACTTCTCTCTTGATCACTAAATTTAGCTAATTAGCTAGCTAGCTTTCAAAACAGGTTCTGTAGCAAAAGGTTTCTGCTACCACATCCTTATTGTGTAATAATTAGTTACATATTTTAGCATAGGATGATGCCACTGATCCTATTTTTCACTGAATTCAAGTCACCGAGCTCATAATCGCTGTTTTCAATGTAAATTTGACTGTATATATTGGCCACTTTATTAGGAACACCATATTAATACTGAGTAGGGCTCAGAGCAGTCTCATTTCTTTGTGGCATGGACTGCAAAACATTCCTTTGAGATTCTAGTCCATGTTGTGGATTTCTGTAGATTTATCAGCTACGCATTCATGCGGTGAATCTCCCGCTCTACCACACCCCAAAGATGCGCTAATGGATTCAGATCTGGTGACTATGGAAGTCATTGAAGTACACTGGTCATATTCATGGAACCCATTTGAGATGACACAAATATCATATATCAAGGACATACATCATTGTTTGCTGTATTTCTGGTTATCTTCACATTTTCAAAAAGAACTGACATTAAATAAAAACAGCCGTGATAATGTGAATATTAAATAACATAGTTATGGAAAACACTATATTATTATTGACTGGTTAGGGATGTTTTTTTTTAGTTGATTAAATCAATGCAGAAATACACTTATGATGTTTGTTCTTTAAAAGTGGCACAACAAATAAAGCATTCCCCCTCTCATTCTGAGATTGTGAGATCGAATCCTGACAAAGCCATCAGTGGCCAGGAGTCCAAGAGTGTGAAACTGGGTAGGAAGGGTGGCATACTCTCTCTCTCTCCTCTGTCAATCTCTATGCGGTCATGTATGCGGAAGAGGGTGGATAGTTCTTTTCTCTGAGTGTGTTACACAGCCCTGTGACTTGGCATGAGCAGCAGTTTGAAAAGGCGTGGTTGGCTCAGAGGAAACATGCGATATCCTTCACCCTCAATGGGTGATAGGAGACAGCTGGCTTATGAGTGGGAACTGGCCGTGACTAAATTAGGGAGAAAACTGAGGGGGAAAAAATGAATATTTCAGCAAAAATCACCACACCTGGAAATAGTGTTTTTGTTTCGCTACACCAGATACAAGACTTTGTTTGACTATATAAATTATATTTTGCCTTGTTTCTTTGTTTTCATAGAGCCCAGCTGGTTTTGATTGCTTGTTTGAATTTGGTTTTGGAAAAAATAATAAGATTCAGCGAATACATCCGCTTTCATCCGCTACACTGTGATAATATCACACTGTGAATCTATTATCCTGTCAATTTTCCTGCCACAAATTACTGTCATTTAGGATAAGGCAGGTTTCTGCTTAGTTTTAAGAACTTGCTGTATGAAAACAACGTGCTATATTAAAATACTTTACTTTGTGATATCTGATTGTCATGAATTCCTGCTGTCAGCATGTGACACATTTCCCAATGCCACAAGTTCTTTTTACATATTTTTGCTTTGAGTTTGCTACATGTGGCTATGTCTTGGTCCTGCCTCTGCCCCTGTTCTGTCATTGGTCTATTTCTGATTGTAGTCACCTGGTATGTGTTTTACTTTGAAGATGTATTTCCTGTTTGTGTCCACCTGTTTCCTGTTTAGGCCTTGAGTAGTTTGCCTATATACAGTATAACCTTTTGTGTTCTAGTCCCATTATGAAGTCATGTCGATTGTTTTGCCTGTTTCTGAGCAGTGTTTCCAGTTTCCTGTGGTTCCTGACTTCCTGATTCTAATCCACGCTAAAGTTTACAGTGGTGATTATGGATTATTCCAGTCTAATGTTGTCTGCCTGTGATTTGACCCCGGCTTGAAATATTGACAGTGATTACTGGATTACTCATAATAAACACCATGGCAATTTTACACTTTACACATTCATCCTGCTTCATCCATTGACCTCATGTTACTCTGATGGTCCTCATGGAGATAAAATCTTGTATTCCTACTCCAGTCTGAGAGAAAAAAAAAAATTCTGTCTCAGTTAATTTGTTGCTGAGTGCCTATACCACCCCTCTCAAATGCTTTCTATCCTTTTTTGCTACCTCTAGGTCTAATCCGTAAGATTTTGACCCAATTGGCCATGTCAGCTTTTTAGTAAAAACGTCTTCCAAAAAAGACATCTGCAAAAACCTCTAGACCCTGCCAATCTCACCTCCCTTTGTCTATGCTTTTATCTCCAACCTTCTTGACTGCCGATACCCTCTCCTCTCTGACACTAGCTCTTACACCATCCAAAGCTTTCAGAAATCCTCAAGAACTTAGCTGTCTGTCTTCTAGCTAACAATTGTTCCTGTCACACTATTACACCTCTACTTCACACTGGTCACAGGCTGCCCATAAAACAACACTCTTAGCAAGAAAATTTCCCTCCTTGCCCACAATGCCCTCAACAATCTTCCTCTTTCCAATTTGTCCTATTTTCTCCTCTCATACCCGCTCACCTGCACTCAGATCCTCACTTTTAGACCTGCCGGCTAACTTTTCATTAAACTTTCATACAGCTTTGATTACTGTGCTTTCTCCAGTCACTTTGTTTCTGGAACTGTCTGCCCAAAGTCTCAGCCTCATACGCACTTCCGTGGTACTTAAGGATGAGATTGGTGAGTCAAACGCACATTCTTTCTGCTCTTACATAGTCCCCTGTACATATTCCACCCTACCTTTATTGACACACAATGTCTTGTTAAAGAAGGAAAGCTTGCTATATGTGATTATGGATTCCTGTCAGGCTTAATGTATGTGTGGCCATACTAATGTTGCATTCAACTCATCTCGTAAGTGGGAAGTCAGGGCTCAGAAAGATGTCATTTTTGACCTCTGTGCGTTCAAGGTACAAAGTGCGGGGAAAAACATGGACGCATTCACGTTCATCTTTTGTTAGCAACAAGCTAGCTAGCTAACTGTGATGAGTGGTGTATATTTTTCTCCTCTAATCAGTGATCTGCGTAGTCAAAGTTATAGATTTAACAAGTGTATATGTCTATATGTTGATTGCCTTAAAAAATTGTATATACAGTATAACTCATTTAAATGTAAGAAGTGCTACTTTGTGTACTGCTTTCACTGTGAGCAGCCACATTGACTTGACGTCACTTATTGAACTCAAAGGAACTCGGAGTAGAGAAGACCACCCCGAGTTCCTGAGTGGGAATTCCGAGTTGAGGGAGCATTTTCTTTTGTTTTTTCCTGTCCGGGAATTACAAGTCCAATCTCAAGGACCAGATTGATAGGTTAAGACAGTCAATAACTTGTCTGTGTTTGGTCATCAGGTGTGTGAGTCAAATAGCCTCTATTTGTGAAAGATACCAGAGTATAACAGAGCTAGAGGTCTGACTTGCATGACTACCGGTAACTGTTAGACATACCCTGACTTTAAATAACCTGTCTCAAAACTCATCTATTTCAAAATGTTACCCAAGCTTACTATATCAACTCATATCAGTCCTCCAAAAATGCAATACCGATTTGACTTGATGATATGAATACCATTAAGTGGTAGATATGGTGTAAAACTGTTGCAATGAAAAGTAATGACTCATAGCAGCCTGCAGACTAGAAAAAAGGACTTTTATGACAGTGGATTAAGATGGACACTATTTACACTTCAGAAGTCCTTATAGTCTATGTGCTCAATCATGTGACTAGCCATTGATATGTGAAATCAAGATAAAGATAAAGATGAACACATTTCTGCATTATCCATAGCTCACTAGGTAAAATGCTAAAGGCTAGTTGTGGCATTTTGTTTTAGTACACTGAAGGCTGGCATTGCATCGGAAGTTATTTCAGGGATTTATTATTTTGCTGCCTCAGTGGGAATTCTTAATTGAAAATACAATACATTTGTACTAGACTAGTGTCCAGAAAAGCAGCCATTTTCTCTCACATTTCTAATGACTGAACACCACGTTTGTTCAATTGTCCATATGGCTGAAAACTGTACAGAGATAATGTGTTATGCTACAGGCCTTCACCATGTCCATGATCCCACATGCCATGATCTCCATAAGAATGTTATGAAAACAGATAATGGACTCCAGCGTGACCCCTCACATATTCGGACAGTATTTATAACCATTATGGGCTCGTTATCACTATTTGTGTTGACACATATTAATCATAAATGGAGTCATAATTAAACACCCACACTACCATCATTTGCACTGTGATGGCTCGTTAACCTAAAGTCTCTTCTACTGTGTGTGTGTGTGTGTGTGTGTGTGTGTGTGTGTATGAAAGTCCAAGACCTTTTCTAAAGCAACAATATATCAAACTCCAGACTGGTTAAAAGCCTACTATGATTTTATTTGATTATCCAAAGTACTTAATTCTGGGAAAAAAAACACATCACACAAAGTCTTACAAATAAACTGTATTTTTTATAGCCAATTCTTTTATAGCAGCTATTCTGTAATTCTACCCTTCTAAAATTGGCTTTCTATCTAACCATTAGTAATATACCACAGACCTTTGTCTGATGAACACATATTTCCATCTCCTATTATGTAAATCAGTGTCACTAAAAGCCAATGTTCAGCTTAGGAGAACCTAATTTTTGAACACCCCCCCACACCCCCCACCATTCAAAGACTCTCAGCACAGCTTGAGGAGCTGCCTAGGCTGGTGTCATTATGCATTCCCTGCACTTGGCCATAACTACACTAATTCAAGGAGATGATCAATACTAATTGGTCTCTTTGGAAGGCATAACAGTGGGAAGGGGATGAGCTTGCAGCCACAGCACGCTAATGAAGAATTCATGCCGCGTGGCTTTGTGGCGAAAGGTCAGCTGTTAGCGCCAGCGTCTGCTCTCCCTCTTGTCCATTATCTCTGCTCGTGTCCATGCTGTTTCTCTCTCTCTCTGCCTGTCTCACTCATGCTTTCCTTAGTATCTCATAAATTCTTCATTCCTTCCGTTCCCCGAATAGCTTTGCAGAGGGCAGGGGCCTTGAATGAATGACGGTCATAAAGGGATGACTTGTGAGAGGGAGAAAGTCGGAGAGGGAGAGGAGAAGGGTATATTTTGCATTACTTTGCGGCATGCTGTGTCATCTAAAGCACTTAGCATGAAGGTTGCATTGCTAAGTGGCACAGCTGTAACCAAGGAGAACTCCAAACAATAGAACAGTATTTTCAAAGTACTTTTTTTTTGCAATGAAGTTTGTCTCAAAGCAGCTTTACAGACAGTACAGCGTTAACCCTCAGTGGGCAAGCCAAGGAGGACAGAGACAAACAATAAAGAAGAAACCTTGAGAGAAATCAAGACTTAGCAAGAGGAGCCCGTCCTTCTATGTTCATCACTGGGAATGTCAGATAGTCTAGGAATTCGAATTTATCAGGCAAGCTCGTAGTAGGAGAAGAACCCAGATTAAAGCCTCGTAAGCATCTAGGGACCTGAAGTCCGATCTAATTAGGAGGTGGAACCAGTTGGCCTCAGAATGGTAGGAGCAGATGCTTGTGAACCTCAAGATCACAAGACAGTGATTGAAAAAGGAGAGCAACTGGGCTAGAAGTGGGCACACCAGCAAGTGTATAATACAGTAGCATTACATTGTCAACAAATTCAAGTGAATACATATAAACCATGG
Organism: Pangasius sanitwongsei; assembly: GCA_037576675.1. NCBI lineage: Eukaryota > Metazoa > Chordata > Actinopteri > Siluriformes > Pangasiidae > Pangasius > Pangasius sanitwongsei. The sequence continues at coordinate 6,338 of JAKKZI010000244.1, forward strand.
AAAAAGCAAAGACATGTCAGTTCAACCACAACTCTCTATGTCTATTGTCCACCTGTATGTTTGACTTAGAGTGAACGAGTGTTTCCTAACCCCAAACCCCACATTGGAGAAGTGTCTACCACCATTTTCAATTTACTTAGTGTTGATGCCAAGAATAATGCATTTAGAGACCAGAGGGCAAGATGAATCCTGAGATATTATACCATAACACTGTTGGATTTTTGAATCTGATTAATACATTTTCCTGGACAGTAGTTCATTCTGCAAGGCCAATCACATGTTTATATTAATGCACTCTTTCTAATACATTAGCTTGTATGGCAGATGCTTGACATAAACAGATTGGAAAAAAATGTGTGTAATTGTTGATATCGTGATACTTTCTGTGAAGAGATGTTTAAAATTTTTAGAAGGAGTCTCCAGTGTCAGGGCTTTTTTTTTTTTTTTTAAAGTTTTCCAACGCAGGAGAGTCTTCAGGACAGAGACAGACTTTGCACGTTGCGGTTTCTTGGTAACATTCTATCTCATTTTTTGAGAGAAAAAACAACGGAGGCTGGTGAGGAGTGACTGATCATTGCTGCTGTAACATAAGTTATACCATTAAATAACTTGTTTCGCACACCTTCCACATCATTAAATGTAACTAAAAATTGAAAAAGTGCATGTCGTGTTGTTCTTTAATAAATAAAAACTGTAACTGTTGGCAAATTGCTGTGGTAATAGAGGAAAAAAAACACTTCACAGCATGCTGTTATTAGAAAATAATCAGATTTGGCATGGTAACTAACTCGGGCTGTATTATATCATGTCATTATTATGGTCCTTTAACAGTAAGTTCTGTCGTGTTTTGTAGTTTTGTGGTACTTGACACTAGTCTTGGTCTTGAGATCATAAATCAGTGGTCTCAGTCTCGTCATAAACTCAGGTGAAAATTACTTGTTCTTGTCTTGTCTCAGACTATGAAGACTCTAAATATCCGACACCACCCAAGACCACAATATCATTTTCATGAAGAAATACTTTGTAATGTTCCCATTACAGTACAAAATGGAAATGTCTATCTCTGCGTGATAGTGCCTAGAAATTTCAAATGCTTTTGTTTCAAAATATTTCACCTTCTTATGTTCAAAATAATATAGCACAAGTAGGTGTACTGCACAGCTCTGTCTGGTCACAGAAAGTTGTATGAGCCAAAACAAGTAGTAGATTTTTATGCATTTTATTTACCTGCTGTGTGCCTCAAAGGAAGTGTGCCTTGATTTGCAAATCTTTACATGTGCTGTTGCATTTCTTTAAGAAAAAAAAAAAATAGCTTGTATAATTAGCAAACTCGGTGTCATTTCATTTACAGTACCTCACACATGCTCCCTAATCCCCCAATGATATAAAATAGGATGTTTGTCCTGTGTACTTATTTGTACAAAATGATAATACTAAAGTAGATGAGTTATCTTGATTTTAGTTAGTAATAAAGAGAAATTTCATGTCAGGTTAGGAAGATAATATAACCAGCAAATTAACACATCTGAGCTTCTGGTCTTGGAATTAACATGGACTCGGCGACGTGGTGTTGGTCTCGTCTTGGTCTCACCCCCTGTCATACTCGGTCTTGACTCGGACTCCATTGGCTATGGTCTTGGTCTTGACTCGGTCTTAAGGTGGTCTTGGATCCAACCCTAGTGTTTTGTTCCTTACTTATTAGAACTTTATGTATTAAATGACAGAATTTAGTTTGGACTTATATGATCAAACTCTTTAGTTCTTGCTGCTGCATTTCTGGCTATTTTGGATAGAGCTGGACATCCAGCTCAGAGTATATTATAATAATCTAATCTAATGTTAAAAGCATGAACTAACTTCTCTGCATGATGTATGGCCAACATGTTTCATGTTTCAAAACTGGATTTTATATTAACATCACTGACAAGTTTCAAATGGCAAGTCACTGTCACTCATGACACCAAGAAATAGTAACAGACTATTATTTCCTTTTCCAAATCAACCAGAGTAAAGGCACTTATTTTTTTAGGAAATCCTTAAAAGGACGCTGAAAGAAGGAAGAAGAATGAAACCATCCTGCAGATGAAAAAGATTCAGGTGGTTAGGGATCCTAAAAGAATACGAAGGGAAAAGAGCACAAAGTGAATGATTTACTCCCATGAGGTTACTCCTTATAGAAAAGAAAGATCCCTTTGGAGACAGTAAGAAGAACTGTAGGTGTCCATTAAAGCCCATGTCAACTTATTTTCTTAATTAGCTTCTTACTGTTCGCTAATAGCTTCTGTGGGGAATTAACGCTGACTGCAAAAGAAATAAAACAATGTTTTTTTTCTGCTAAGAAATTTTTATATATTTTTTATGTGAAATAGTTTTCTTCTGGCTGATTTGTGTTATAGTGGGACTATAATTTTTTTTAAGGTGATGTCAGGTCTGACAAAATACCAATCATTGTAAAGCAGAATTAACAGTGGCTGCTCTATAATTGAGATAATTGTGAGCTACACTTAGACTGTAAAATGCCAGGTAAACTGAATTTTTGTCTAAATTACACCTTTTTTAAAAAAAATAATTAATACTCAATATTCACATTTGGACACATTGAAAAGCCTAGAATACATGACTGTTTTCTCTGAAATATCACAACATTCGAAAGAGAACAATATGAAATCCGATCTTGCCAAGACTCACTGCCAAAACTCTCAGGGTTAATAAGCCAGGTACAATGTTATCACATGATCATAGGCAGATAAATAAGAGGACAGTAAAGGGAATTTTAAACCAGACATGATATTCATGCCATGTTTACATTGCAATGTCATGTTCTGCCGAGCAGTGTAGCTTTTTAAAATAGCTGAAGGGGGGGGGGGGGGGGGACAGCAGTCAGTAAGTGGACACAAACAACAAGCTTAATATATTTATACGTGGCGAACACAGACAAGCGGCGTGATACACACAGTGAAACATTCCAGTGCAGTTATACTAAATATCAGCACTCAAACCAGTCAGATTAGTGGACCAGAACTAACTGTTGTGTAATTTGTATTTTGATTAGACAATGTATATTTACTTCTGGTTTCTCCTTCAAAGATAATCTTCATGAAAAATAAATGACTAAGAAAGTAATTAACCCTTTTCCTGTTACATTTCTCATGCACCTTTTCAGTCACTACTGATAACTTATGGATGTGTCAAGGAAGTAGGTTTACTAAATAAATTAGCCATATTGGACACCAAATCTAGAAATCCCTTTGCATTATTATAATGCAATATCCCTTTGCATTATTTTCTAATTGACTTTACTTGATATGTAGCTTTTCTGTTGTGAAAAGGTGTTTTAACAGCTTAGAAAGTTTACACAATTGTAACACAATTCCACTGATTTCAGCCCAAATTTAAGACCAGCTAAGCTGACCAGGACAGTTGACCTACATTATACATCGTCTTTTTGATAATCACACAGAAATAATTCATGTAGATATTATTAATATGTTTATCAAATTCAGAGACAAGGCATACAAATATGACCTTGCTCTGGGCATCCATGTTTTCCAAGGGAATCAGGAAAATTGATTTGGAGCTTCCAAAAGCAGCATTAGTCCTGCTAGCCCATTTATAACTGGCATTGCTGAGATGTCTTGGTAAGTGATTATTTTCCTTGTTATTTATTATACTTATCAAATAAAGTTCCAGTTTTCATATTGATGATGCTACTGCTTTGTAACACATATTTCCCCTCGGAAGCTGGCTAGTCAGAAGCACTCTTTTATATCTTTCATACATGCACATTTATGTGGTAATTAAACAGTATGTAAACGAAAGACATGGTTAAAATCCCTTGGAAAGATGGATACAACAATTTACCAGGATCATTACTGCATGTATATTAGGCTGTAGTTAGGACTGGTGGATGCGTCACATATATAAATCCACCTTATTGTACTAGGTCTTGTCCAGTGTGATTCTGGTGTTTTCAGTATCAAGGCTGAGACTTTATTTAATCAGAAACTAACACAGAAAATAACTCACCAAGACATCTTGCCAAGACACCTATGTAATTAGGAATTATGGAAAACTGTTAGCATCAAGGCAGGAGCTGCAGCAGCACATGCCCTTACACCACCTTCAGCTGAAAGTTGAGTTTGCAAACGCTAGCATATATGGTTTTGCTGTCTTGCAACATAGCATCATTGCAGCAGATCGTTGTTGTAGGACTAAGGGCTGACCTTGTCTTCCTCATTCACACTTCCCTCAATGAATCTGAAAAGCTCTCCTGTGTGTTGTACTGTCCACTCACAATTCTCCCAACACGCAGTCCTGTTGTCCAATCAGAAAGACTCATCCCACTCTCATTTGCATTGTGAAGCATGAAATCTTTAAGAAATGTTTAAATAAATCTATAAAAATGCCCATCAATAAATTTACAAATATATCAATCACTAAACGCATCAATAAATCATTAAACAAAACATGAATACATTTTATTGATTGATTTATTGATAGATTTATTTATTAAAGGATATTTTGGTTGATTTAATGATGTACGCAATGATAGATATTGACACTGACACACTGATGGTTAAGAATTGAGCGAGGGCCAGGATTAGCACTCAATAATATGAATTTCTATGAATTTTGCCTTTCTATGAATTGCTTTTTTTTCTTGCTGCATTGGAAAGTTGGACTTCTTAGCTTGGTCACAGAGGTTAATATGATACCAGACAAGGAGGAACCTGAGTGTGAATGCATACAGTATGCATTTCAGGTTTTATCTTTCTGCAAATTGGCAGGCCAAAGAAGTGGATCTTAGAGACACAGGAGTCATTTCTTCATATTTAACCTTTCCGTCTCTTGCGTACACAGCGCTATAATTTCAGTAATCACAGCTGGGTTGTAAGGACAAGGTTGCGTTCTTCTCTTTTACAATTTCATCCCCCATGTCATTTTTTATGTGCCCTTTGCTCAGTGACTTCTTCTCATTCCCTTCTCTGTGCTTCATTTTCCTTGTGCTGCCCCCCACTTCCTTGGCCCCCCCCTCCTCCCCCCCAAAACACCCCTTTCTTATTCCATCCCTCTAGCCTGGGGCTGAAAGCACTAACATGGGTGAACAAAGATTTCTGATTAGGTTTCGCTCTGGTGCCCTGGAAGAAGCGAAATAATGAAAATACCATAATATAATATGATTTCATACAAAGAGCAGCAACAATAAATACAAATGGATTCCATGTGTATGTGCACATGTGTGTGTGTGTGTGTGTGTGTGAGAGAGAGAGATCTATCATTTGGAAAAACACCAAAAACTATTTTCAGGAAGGTAGTGTTCATATAAAAATAACTCTGTTAAGCAATGATTAAAATAAGTCTCTCATATATATATATATATGTACATATATACAGTTAGGTCCAGAAGTATTTGGACAATGACAGAGTTTTTGTGATTTTGCCTTTATACACCACCACTATGGATTTGAAATAAAACAATC
>JAKKZI010000245.1:5000-11799 GCA_037576675.1 Pangasius sanitwongsei
CCGCCTGTCTCTCGGGTCGCTCTCTCCCTGTTGTCTGTCGGGTCTTTCGCCTTATATGTCTGTTGGGTCGTTCTCTTCTTGTAGTCTTTTGGGTCATTCTCCCAGTCATCTGTAAGGTCCTTCTCTCGCAGGTATTATTATATTTGGGTCATTCTCTCCCCGTAGTCTGTCACCATCCTTGTTGTCTTTTGGGTCATTCTAACTTTCATTCCGTCTGTTGGCTTGTTTTCTATCGACTCATTCTTTCAACATCCAAACAACAACGAGGCAAAAACGACAGTCAATGTCAAAGTACCACACAAAGCAATCAACATACTTTTTTGGCAATAAAGTTTGACCCGCACACACAGGCTGCACCACACTACACTTACATTACTTCTTGATTGCGTGTAATCAGCATGCATGCTGTGTGCTCCTGTAATTTACTCCTGCAGTTGCTAAAAGTGCTATAGCGCGCACACACACACACACACACACACACACACAGTTATAGTGACTCTGAAGAGGTTGAAAGATAAGGGCCAATTTTTTTTCTTTTGTGAATCAGAACAAGACAAAGTGAAATAACAAAAATAACAGCTTCCTTTGTAACTGCTGCAGTTGCAGCAACGATGCATTGTTGTTTGAACCCGAACCTACCGCACTGCATTGTGGGATTTTTATACCAGCATCAGATTTTCTTCACTAAACTTTTGGAAATGATTAGGAAAAAGCCAAATTGTCCTGTACTAACAATACACACGAAAATGCATAGAGACCATGAACGGTGTGTATACGTGCACGTCGTGCATACACACAGACAAACACACACACACACACACAAAAACACAAACACAAAATACACTTCTGAGGGAGTGTGTGATTGAGTATGATGCGCTCGGCAGGTGATGTTTTATTCATACTCTGGCTGAGATATTGCATTTTTATTGTGTGTGTGTGTGTGTGTGTGTGTGTGTATATGAGTGACTGAAAATGATGAATTCAAATCCACCGTTAGAATCAGAGTGTTATGAGGCTAAGGAAAGGTTAATCACACACCCACCCACACACACACACACACAGACACTCTCTTCAGTGGATATGTAGAGTCTCTCCATCATAAGAAGCCGAAGCACTTCATCTGAGACAGAGAAAAGAAATAATTTCAGAGACCACACACACACACACACACACACACACACACACGCACAGGAAGTGGAGGGTAAGTGATGGTGAATTCAGGTATTGAGCACCAACTGGCCGTTTTGAAATTCAAATAGGATGGTCTGCCTAAGCTCTGATAAGCAAACTAGGACACACACACACACACACACACACAGAGGATTATGGGTAATAAACTCAGTTATTAAGCACATGCCAGCCAACCTCACACTGCTAAACATCAAACCTCACCGTCATAATGGAAGAATTCCAGATTATACAATGTTCTTTCCCAAATCACACTTTGTTCACTACGTAGTGCACTATTTTTAAAGGTCTTTCACATTGTAGTTATGTCCAGAAACATAGTGGACTGATGGTGTTTATGCGGACTATATAGTGAATAGGGTGTGTGGTTTGGGACACGCCCACAGTTGACGGATTGTGTTTATGTGGACTATATAGTGAACAGGGTGTGTGGTTTGGGTCACGCCCACAGTGGACTGATGATGGTGATGGTGTTTATGTGGACTATATAGTGAATAGGGTGTGTGGTTTGGGACACGCCCACAGTGGACTGACGATGGTGATGGTGTTTATGTGGACTACATGGTGAATAGGGTGTGAGGTTTGGGACATGTCCACAGCGGACTGATGATGGTGAGACATTTCTTGCTCGGATAAAGCGTTCAGGTTTGAGTCATTTCCATTTAAATCATTTTTCCCCACAGAGAACACAGATAATCCTACAAAACTACATGGACGACCGGCAGGAAGCCTGGGCAAATACACACACACACACATACACATACACACACACACACCCTTTATCTCCACAAGAGGTTTGGAGAGTGAACTGGATTTGTGCAGGTGTGTGTATGCATGCGTGGCTTTCATTTAGAGACATCTCTATGGTAGAGAGAGAGAGAGAGAGAGACAAAGAGAGCGAGACAAATAGAAAGATGGAATGAGACCGAGAGAGAGAGAGACAGACTGGCAAAAACACAGAAAGTGAGAGAGAGAAAGAAAGAGAGACAGATTGCTCTGTTTGTAAACTCACTGATCAGCATAAAGCCAGATTCACTTTTCGCTGAGAAAACTTTCATTACATTATACACACCAAACACACTGAGAAATTAATTACCACCCAGCTTGTGTGTGTGAGAGATAGACAAACACAAAATTTTCTCCCTGGAGAAATGAATGAGGTTTGAACACAAGCTGGTAAATGATTAAAAATAAAACCAATAAAGCAGAGTTTATATGGAGAGAGAAAGAAAAATAGAAAGAGACGGCAAGAGCAATGTGCCACGGAGCTGTATTTGTTGTTGCATATTAGGCTTCAATTCACATGGACATCTCGGGAAAGGAACATCACATGGCATCACCCAAAAACTGGGCCTCACTGTATGTGGGACTCTGGAGGTGTGGATGTCCTCCCCTGAGGTCAAGCATCACAATAACCTTCCCACTTAGTACCACGCTGAGACAGACGTGCAGGACGGAGAACCTGATGGTGTTATCCTGACACTGATCGGGACCTGGGCACCCTGTTCACATAGACTCGGTTAAAAACACACCAACAGAGGGTCTGATGGAGCATTTTAAATGCATGTGGTGGAGCACTCTGGTGGGACGTCCTGTGACCAGACCACCATTTTGAGTTGCTGATTAGTAGGAGACCCTGCAGACAGCTGGGTGTGTCATAAAGGACGTCAGAATAGTAGCCCTCCACCCTCAGGTCCATCTAAGTAAAGGTGGAGAACATGGGAAAGTTTGTTCTCTACCAGCTTCTTTTCCAAACCAGTCGTCATGATGTGGAAGAGAGATGGCACTTGACGATTCTGCGGTGATTTCTCAAGGTTGAACAAGGTCTCGCAGGTTTCTATCCCATGCCATGGCTGCAGGAACAGACATCATCACACCCAGTGACCTCTAGCTACATGGGTTATGGTATTCTCTCATCGTTGTTCTTTCAAAAGCCTACTTTGGCGTGTTCTCAGTGACTCAAAAGGTTAGCCAAAGCACTTGACACCTCACATCATGTTGGAGTGAACTGCAATTAAACCAAAAAAAAAAAAAAAAAAAAGTGCTGTACCTCAGCTACCATACCAACTGGGGTCCCCATAAGCCTCAAGAAAAACAATCTAACTGGTATGTTCCTATGGATTATTCCTTACTCGTTCTTAGGATAAAGTGGAACCACCTGCCAAGATCACCTTCCAACAGGACTTGGGTTGGTAGACGCTGATTTTGAACTTGTCAGAGTCTGTGGTAATTTTGCAACAAGCAGCAGGTAAAGAGTTTCCGAAAATTACATCAGCTCGTATTCAAGAGAGTTATGAGCAAGCCAAGGTACTCCTTAACCAGACTGATACATTCCATGTTTCCATGTCGCCTTCCGGGTCAAGCACAGGTCAAGGGTCAACCACCCTGGCCTCTCTCGTCAGACTCCAGACCTTGAAGAAGATAATGCTGAACCCCACCACCCCACCCTCCAGAAACGTAGCTACAGAAGACTGACATGACACTTGAGTGGATGTATTCATGACCTCTTGACCAAACCTTTCGTCTGTCCTCCTTTTTCATATGCTCCTGAGGATCCGTGACCCGCGACCCACTCGACTTGACCCTCTGAGAACAAAGGCAGATTTTTAAGGTCACCTCCATTCACCTCCTAACTCCACTCTCCTCCACACCACCCCTAACCTCCAGCGTTTACCTAGCAACCAAGAAAGAAGAATAGCATAGGTATAAAGAGAATGAGGGATGAAAGGAAGAAAGAAAAATACAGAAGAAAAGCAGAAAGAAGGGAGGAGGAACAGGGAAGGAATACAGAAGGGAGGAAAAGAAGAAAGGAAGAAGTAAAGAAAGGAAGGAGGGAGAAACAACAGACAGAAGAAAGTAGGAAACAGGCAAGTGGTAGGAAATGGAGAAAAGACGAAATGAAGAAAAGAATAAGGAAGAAGGAGTTGACGAGTAAGGAAATAGAGGTGGAATAGGTAAGAAGAATGAGGAAGAGAGAAAAAAGAAGAAAGAAAAAGTAAGACGTAAGAAAGACTTACTGAGTCCAGGTAAAAGATAAAAAGAAATAAAGGAAGGAATGAAGGAAGGAAGGAAGGAAGGAAAAGAGGGGGGAAAGATGATGAGGGAGTGAAGCAGTAGGAAATGAAGAGAAAGAAAAAAAAGAAAGAAAGGGACTGAGAAAACCAAGCAGATGAAGAAATGAAGGGAAGAATGAAAGATGGGAAAAGAAAAGGAAAGAAGTACTAACAAGAGAAGAAGAGAGAAATGAAGAGACAGAGAGAGAGAAAGTGAGAGAGAGAGAGAGAGATGGAGAGAGAGAGAGAGAGAGAGAGAGAGAGAGAGAGAGAGAGAGAGAGAGATGGAGTGATTATAGCCTGGGAGAAACAGCAGGAACCTCTGTGGACCAACAGAGCTGTTAACAGCAGGACAGGTCTGTCTGTGGGGATGTGTGTGTGGATGTGTGTGTGTGTGTGTGTGTGTGTGTGTAGGCCAGTCAGGGCATGCTGTAAACATCCTGTAGCTACATGATGGAAAAACGGTCCGTGTTTACGAGCTGCTGCCCGCGAGGACACGCGTAAATAAAACATCCGTCTGGTGTGTGTGTGTGTGTGTTTTAAGGTGGTGTTGTGCAGATGTGTAGCGCGAGTTTCTAAACGCCACAGGACATGAAGTGTAATGAACCGTTGCTGTATCCCTCTATCCCCTGTGTGTGTGTGTGTGTGTGAGAGAGAGAGAGAGTGTGTGTGTGAGTGTGTGTCCACCGGGAGGCTACAGAACCGCTTCACCGTTCATCACCAAATTAAAAAAATGTAAAGTGTAAATTAAGCTTCTCTCACAGACAGCGGAGTGTAATCATGTGACTTGAGGTCATGTGACCTGTAGGAAACCGTGTGTGTGTGTGTGTGTGTGTGTGTGTGTGTGTGTGTGTGTGTGAGAACAGGCTGGGTTTATGCTAAGCTAAATCTACACAGATGCTAAATTTAATGCTTAGCGAGATTAGCAAGCATTACATTACCATGTAATTGCTAGTTACGTTAGTTAGCTTAGCTGTCTCAAGTCATGGCAGTGGTTCTCAGTACCCCTTAAATGTAGCTAAAGTTACATTTAAGGTTTGTAACATATACTGAAATTTAAAACAATCCAAATAGAATATAAGCTAGTTTCTCTAGTTAGCTTAAGATATGTTAAAAGTCAATTTAAGCTAGGGAATATAATGCATCATATGCTAAATCTACATGATATTTTGTGAGCTACATTAATAGTCAGGGTTAGCTAATATTCCAGTTATAACAGATGCTAGTTACTCGAGTTAGCTTAGCCATCTAGAGTCATGTCAATGCTTCAGAGTACCTCTTAAATGTAGCAAAAGCTAAACTGAAGCTGTACTGAAATCTAAAATAACATCCTGAATGTAACTGATACTAGCTAGTGGAGTTATTTTAGCTAATATCCTTCAGGGGAAACTGCATTAAGCTTGAGAAGCGGAATAAAAGCGGAATAGACGTGAACTGGAGCGGAAATCTGACCCAAAATGTTTAGCCATTAGCCTCGAGGGGACATTAGTATGAATAGCATGAGGGAATTTTACATAACGCTGTTGTCCTCCACAGAGAGCAACCAAGAGAGCAAAATCATACACATAAGCGCTACATCTAATGTTTCTGAGCTGGAGCTAAGTTAAAGACATATTTACATTTACAGTAAGCTAAGCTAAAGCTATATTCAGGCTAACATTTTCATGCTAACATTTTCAACAGCATGAAACTGTTGAAAGTTTGCTAACTACCCAACATTAACGTTACCTAAGCTACCCACTTCACTAGCTAACATTAGCTCACTGCAGCGTTTATTATTATTAGCATCGTGTTGTACAAAGAAGTAGAAGAAGTTAAAAGAAATCCAAGTGGTGATGTCGCATCATCAGCTTGGTAATCGGATGAATTAATTATGTTTAGGCTCCGCCCCCTTTTAAGCATCACTTTGAGAACATTATCCAGGCAGCTCATGTTTTGTTTTTTGTTTTTTACCAAGGAGTCTTTTCACCTTGACAACTGTGTCGCTTAGCGACCGAGCTCATCCAATTAAAATAGAAATGCAGCATCAGCAAAAAAAAAAAAAAAAAACACCCTGAAATTGACCTTTGACCCCGCCTGCGGCAAGATGGGGTTCGTTAACGAAAACGAGAGGGCAGGTTAATTGAAATTTGGCCTGAAAAAAGGCTGAGAGTGTGTGTGTGTGTGTGTTTTCTGCTGCATCAGCACGATCACAGAGGACACGTTAGTCTTGTAATTAAAATCCTAACGTCTTCTTCTCACTGTCTCTTTAACTAACAATCCAAAGAGTCACTCACACACTCACACACTCACACACACACTCTCTCTCACACACACACTCACACACAGAGTTTAATGCGTGTCGTTTCAGAAATGGAGAAATGTTTTGCCTGAACATTAAGTTAAAATGAAGCTATAAAGTCTAACTAATTACACTAAAGTATAATCATTTTTGCATTTTGATTGAGAGTAAAAGAGAGACAGAGAGAGAGAGAGACAGAAAGAGAGAGAGAGAGAGAGAGAGAGAGAGACAGAGAGAGAGAGAGAGAGAGAGAGAGAGAGAGAGAGAGAGAGAGAGA
>JAKKZI010000246.1:2500-11625 GCA_037576675.1 Pangasius sanitwongsei
ATAGAGAGACAGATAGAGAGACAGAGAGACAGATAGAGAGACAGAGAGACAGATAGACAGACAGATAGAGAGACAGAGAGACAGATAGACAGACAGATAGAGAGACAGATAGAGAGACAGAGAGTTAACAGATTATGTATATGATATTATTTTAAATATCTTGTAACAGAAACAGAAAACAATTAATGTATTTTGTTTATTGAAAATTGATATGTACTGTATATATAATATATAATAAACTATATATCTATAAAATAAATCTTTTAAATTGAATATTATTACTGAACTAAAACTAAAAAAAATCAAATTTCAAAAAGAAACAAAAAATATTAGACTGAGTTTCACATGCAGCAGTAAATAATATGGGAATAAAACCTACATTACAATTTACAAGCATGTCTGTTTCACTCTAATATAAATAAATAAATAAATAATACAACTTAGATATTGACCATAAATTATTATAAATAAATTTTGTTTTTTTGTAATGTTGTGTTTCACTCCTGAAATGTATAAAAATATTTTAAAAATGATAAAAACTTTTAATTGAAATTAAAATTGCTGCTAAATGAACTTAAGCTGAAAATAATCTCACAAAACTAATCACTGCCTGCTTTAATTTAAAAACTCAGCAAAATATCAGCGTCAAGTTCACCATTAGCCAAGTTAGGCCTGGCATCATCATCATCATCATCATCACAATAATCATCACCATCATCATCACCGATACTACCATCACCACCACCATCATCACCACCTTCATCATCATCACCATCATCACCAGCACCATCATCATCATCATCACAGACACTACCATCACCACCACCACCACCACCATCATCATCATCAGCACAGACACTACCATAATCTTCATCATCATCATCATCATCACAATAATCATCACCATCATCATCACCGATACTACCATCACCACCACCATCATCATCACCACCTTCATCATCACCACCTTCATCACCACCACCATCATCATCATCATCATCATCACAATAATCATCACCATCATCATCACCACCTTCATCATCATCATCATCTTCACCATCATCATCATCATCATCACCGACACTACCATCATCATCACCACCTTCATCACCATCATCACAATCATCGTCATCATCACCATCATCGTCATCATCACCACCTTCATCACCATCATCACAATCATCGTCATCATCACCATCATCGTCATCATCACCATCATCATCATCATCATCATCACCATAATCATCATCATCATCATCATCATCACAATAATCATCACCATAATCATCATCATCACCATCATCATCATCATCATCATGGTGGTGGTTGCTGGATCTCCTCATGCTGTGAGCTCAGATGTGGTGGTGTGATGTGTTTATATATAACGCAGCTGATTAAAGAAGCTCTGCTGTGCTGAAACATTAGAAACGATCGCAGGGTCAATAATCGAGTCGTGTGTTCGTGTTGAATATGAACTTTACAGCACGGAAAAAATCACAGTGACAGATGGTGTGTCCTGTAGATCACAGCAGCTCCACACACACACACACACACACACACACACACTGATCAAACTTCACTTAGATTATATATTTAATAAAATATGAACTAAAAGTCAATCTATATATAATATCCATTCTACTAATTACTCAGAAAAATGAATAATAACCAAAATAAAGCTAAAAGAAAAAAATAACATTTAATTTTACAGCAATGACAGCAGACTTTTAGCTTCTTAGGTTCTACATCTGTGACGTAAAATATTCTCTAAAAACGTATTAATAATAATAATAATAATAATAATAATAATAATAACAATAATAATAATAACAATATATCCATTATACCAGTTACTGACAAAATGAATAATATAAAAATAAATAAAAATAAAAATAAAGCTATATTAAGAACTATTTTTCTTTGCGATGAAAGCAGTTCACCGAATAAAAATAAGTCTAGTACTAACTTTAAAATTAAAATTATTAAAAATAAGCAACGGGGAAGATCCTTATGATCTTTTACGCAACTAGAAATTACTAGAAATTTCCCCCAAATTAGGCAAAACCTCAGTTGTTCTATTCATGAGTTCAAAACATGCTTTAGGATAAAAATTAAAGTTAAAATGATTTCAAATTTAAAAAAAGTCAATGTTGGAAAATTTCTCACAAGAAAAAAACTTAAAAAGCCGAAAGCAAGATATAACTAAGAGAAGGTATGATGCTAAGTTTGTAAACCCTTACAACAAAAATTAAGACATTTAGTGATATATTAACATAAAATATTTTCTAATAACTTAGTAATAAGATTAATAATATTAATAAAAATAATAATTTTAATGATATGCCATACACTGATTTCTTCAAATCAGTTCTCATGACAAAATTTCTTTTTTGCTTTTATTTTTTAAATTAAAAATAAAGTAATTGTTGGAATTTTTTTTTCAGAAAGCACCTAAAGCTTTATTGTAAATTGTGTGAAACGGATATCTGTATTGAATTTCGGAGGAGTAAGGGAAGCTATTCCAGTGGAATGTACAATCTGAGCAAAAGTTTTTACACCCTTAAGCCAAAGAGAATTATCCCGATATAATATTAAATTCATATGATGTAAATGTGTAATTTTGTAGCGGCGAGATTTTACTGCAAGTTTCACCTTGTTAGGATCTACAAGTGTTTCATAATCAATACAACAAAAATGTTAAATAATAATAATGTTTAAAATATGATATAGTCTTCTTCAAATCAGGTTTCATGACAAAACATTTAATTTTGTTTTTAATTTAATTATTTTTTCAAACCTTTGTCCTGTGTCTTTTCGCAGGATACACACATATATTTTTAGTATTTATTTTTTAAAAATCTTGCATTTCTTCGGATCATTTTTGTAGATAAATTATAAAATACAAGTGCATCATGTTGTTTTTCCCCCAGAAACTATATGCACAAACTTTTGACCTCCACTGTACATACTGTCAAAAATCCCAAAAAGGTTTTTGAAAGTAGGAATTAACGCAAATGAATTTGATGTGATTTGAGTTTTGTATAAAAATGAGTTCACGGAAGTAAACACAAGCTCCGCCCCCAGTTCTGAGCATAACGTTTGCATCTTTTCACACTACGTCAGTTAGACAAATAAATTAAAATAAGTTACCAATAAATTACCAATTACACGTAAAAATAATTTACCATGAAATTTAGATGCAAGTTTTAAATAAATAAAAATAAATCAAGTAAATTAAAACTTTCTTTTGCAGACATTTTCTACTGAGCTTTAGCTTTTGCTACAGTTTATAGAACAGTAGATGAACTCTTAAAAAGAGGGTTTTATACCGTGTGTGTGTGTGTGTGTGTGTGTTTGTCAGTGTGTGTGTGTCAGTGTGTGTGTGTCAGTGTGTGTCAGTGAATACAATGTGAAATTGGACCATTCAGTTGAGGGGGTTATAGGTCCAGAAATTTCTGTGTGTTTGTGTGTATGTGTGTGTGTGTGTGTGTGTGTCCGTGTCCTATTGCCTAGCTCTATACAGCTCAATAATTAGACTGACCAGGGTCAAAGGTCATCCTGCCTGGCTGCCACAGGAGCAATCAGACTGACTCTAATTGCCTGTACGTATTTAAACTAATTGCTTGAGCTCTATAGACGTCAAAGTGAGAATTTCAGGGAAAATGTCCACGTTTAGCTCAGAACTCACTTTTACTGTGAGTGAAAAACTATGAGTTTTTATCTTGGAGCGGTATTTAATATTTCAACTTTGCGTTTTTTAATTTTTAACCGATTTTGAATCTAGAAATTGTGGACATTTCTGCTAAAAAACAGAAGCCTGAATTTTTACATTCTGTCAACAATGAAAAAAAATATTTTGTATGGAAATTACACACAGCTAGTTATTGAGAATAATTTGTTTTTGGTGTTGTTTAGTGTTCACAGTTCTCCGGGTTCACACTTTTCCACACGGCTACTGAAGTGCACTGATTCCCGTTAAAAACATCCGAAAAATCTGATCGGATGGAAACGTTTATTTAATGCTATTATGGTAATTTATACATAATGATATTTACAATATTTACTGATCGAAAATCAATGAAACAGACCAACACAGTTTCACACTTTTAAATTTGTAACAATTTGCACAGATTTGCTTGTGATCTCAGAAATATTAGCTAGCTAGATTGAGTAACTAGCTAACTGGAATTGCGTTAGCTAGTTAGTTAGTTAGTGGTTACTAAGCTACTGGGATTGTAACGTGAACTTCAACTACTATAATCTCATAAAAATTTCGTACTGAAATTTTGAACGTTATTTGACAATGGCCTGAGAAAATCTCACCCAATGACCCGAATCCGACCCTGACCTGAAACCGTAACATTTATGTCATACTGTCATGTAATTACGCTAAATACGAGATCTCTTCAGACTCAAAAAATCATTGTTCGTATGAAGATAGAATGCATAACGACATCGTACGCTTAGTTTTTGCTTATAACGATTTTATAACTGTCAAGTCTGAACGTTTTCGAAAAATTTGAGAAAGTGCATAATTACCATAAGAATGTAACGTGAACTTACCGTAAAACACGACACTTGTCAAATCAGCGTGTGTTGCCATAGCAATAACGAGAACCTTCCACAAGTTATCCCCTTCCATCCAAAGTAAATCAAAATGAGTGCTCGTTTCTGATCGGCTGCCAGGTCTCACTGCTATATTGACTTTAAACTTTAAATGTCAAAAGACTACACTTCAATACTGTGAACTGTATCCATGACAACAAGGACGAATAGCAATTTAGGCTATCGTAAAATCTGAAAATGATTTATAGACTCAGTGTGTGGGAACATTTAACTGAAAACAAGACGTCATTTTTTTAATACAACGAAGAAGCAGAACATACAAAGTGCCTGGTATTTTAAATCTTAAAAAAAATATATAAATATTACTTTGCAATAATTGTATACCACGATCAAATGTTAGACATTATCATGATATGGAAATTTAATATCAACACATCTCTATATGCTCAACAGAACAGGAAGTGAAGGATGTGGACCCGGTCGCCTAGGTAATGACAAACGTCACCTTCACCGCCAAACATTTCAATTAGCGTAATGGT
Source organism: Pangasius sanitwongsei (assembly GCA_037576675.1). Lineage (NCBI taxonomy): Eukaryota > Metazoa > Chordata > Actinopteri > Siluriformes > Pangasiidae > Pangasius > Pangasius sanitwongsei. The sequence continues at coordinate 7,606 of JAKKZI010000246.1, forward strand.
GATTTGAAACGAGGCCTCATTTCAGACTCGATTAGTCCTGTTTCCGTGACGACGTGTATAAGTGCACTGCAGCATTTCAGATGATTTTTCATTTTGACAAGTGTCCTGGATGAATGTTTTCCAAAGATCTTCAGAAATTTAATAAAAAACTATGAGTGTGTGTGTGTGTGTGTGCATATGTGTGTGTCCTGTACCTTACACACACACGGTAGCTGGCAGGGGTCCTTATTAATGCTGCCCTCCACACTACAGTTGCAGCGCTGACACTCAGGAAATCCAGTGTAGCCGAAAGCACACCTGTCGCACTTCTCACCTGCATATCCCTGCTTACAGTGGCACCAACCTGCAGATAGCCCTGTGTGTGTGTGTGTGTGTGTGTGTGTGTGTGTGTGTGTGTGTGAAAACAGAGAGCTTTAATTCTAACGCTAACACTACACATTAAAAATGCACAAAATTGAGAATGGGTAATGTATAGCGCAGGTATAATATTGTATGGGTGGGGTAGAGCGCAGGTATAATATTGTATGGGTGGGGTATAGCGCAGGTATAATATTGTATGGGTGGGGTATAGCGCAGGTATAATATTGTATGGGTGGGGTATAGCACAGGTATAATATTGTATGGGTGGGGTATAGCACAGGTATAATATCGTATGGGTGGGGTAGAGCACAGGTATAATATTGTATGGGTGGGGTATAGCACAGGTATAATATCGTATGGGTGGGGTATAGCACAGGTATAATATCGTATGGGTGGGGTATAGCGCAGGTATAATATCGTATGGGTGGGGTAGAGCACAGGTATAATATCGTATGGGAGTTGTATAGCACAGGTATAATATCGTATGGGTGAAGGTGTATCCCAGAACAGGTGAAATATTATACAAGCAGAGCATAGCCAGGTAAACTATTTAATGGGCGGGGCATAGTACAGATAAAAGTCTGTATGGGTGGAGCCTAGCCTAGGTAAACATTAACATTGGTGGATCATAGCCCTGAAATACTGCACCTGCACTGGCCTGAGTATCATCAGGTACACAGTCCGTAGAGATGGAGCCTCTCGGGTCACATGAGCAGGGTCTGCAGGGTCGGAGGTCACCTGCACTCACCTGAGAGGAATATGATGCTAGCTGAATAAATAGCTAAATTAAATTAAAACAAATTACTAATAAATACATTTTATAAGAATTCAGGACACTGAGTCCAGCATGTACCGGAATGAGGAGACTCACCTCGCTTGGTCGATAGAAACCATCAATGCACGAATGGCAGTTAATTCCAGCTGTGTTGTCAGAGCAACCAAGACAGACTCCGCCTCCTTTGTATTCACCGTGAACGTTCAAACTCAGTTTCATGTCAGCTACAGTTTGGTTATAGTAACACTCGTCCGATTTGCCATGACAGTTACACTCTGTGCACAAAAATATACGAGAAAACTAATCACAACACTGAAAACGAGACGGAACACTGAGACGAAAAAGGTTCACGTTCTTTTGTTCGGTTCTGTTGGGTTCCTGCTTGGGTTCCGTTCGTTTCAGCACTAATTAGCTTTGGATTATTTTGTTTGGTTTTACTTGAAAGCTGCTTTGTTTTGGTTCTATTCAGGTCAGATTCTTTGTTGTTGTTGTTTTTCTTCCGGATTTTGGATTCTTTTGGTTGTTGCTACTAGTATTCAGGTTCTTTCATTTGGTTCTGGTGTGGTTCTGATGTAGTTATTTGTTATTGTGTTGGAGTTTGGCTGAAATGATTTGGGTTCTGTTGAGACTGAGGTTTTAGATTTTTCAGATTCTTTTGGTTGGTTCTAGTGGAGTCCAGTTTTCTAAGCTTGTTTTGGTTCTGCTGGGATTCAGATCACTTATTTGGTTCTTTCAGTTGGTTCTGTTTGCTTTCGTCATTTTTTGGGTTCTGTTTGGATATTGTTGTGGTTCTTTAATTTTGTTCTTTTAGGGTTCAGGTTATTTTGTTTGGTTCTGCTGGGATTATGAATGAGTAGATTGTTTTGGATGGGTTCTGTTGGGATTGAGGTTCTCTTTTGTTTGGGTCTATTTGGATACTGATCAGATTGCTTTGGTTTGGTTCTATTGGTTCAGATTCTTCTGGGGGTTTTTTTTCTTCTAGAATTTCTTCTAGGATGCAGGTTCTTAGATTTGGTTTTGGTGTGGTTCTAAGTAGGTTATATTTTATTGTGTTGGAATTCTGATGAGGTTATTTTGGTTGGTTCTGCTGGGACTGAGGTCTTAGATTTAGATTCTTTTAGTTGGTTCTAGTGGAGTCCAGTTTATTTGGTTCTTTCAGTTGGTTCTGTTAGGTATTTTGATTATCTGGAGTGTTGGAGTGTTGTCCTTGGATACTACTGTGGTTCTTTACTTTTTTTTTTTTTGGTTCTGCTGAGGTCCTGCTTGGGTTCAGATAATGTTGATGGTATTTTACTGAGGTTGTTTAGTTATGTTTCATGTTCTGTTTTGTTCTGTTGAGATTATGGTGGATTCTGATGGAGTAGGTTCTGTTGTGTGGTGCTGCTTAGGTTCTACTGGGATGGAGGTTCTTGTAAACTTTGGATTATTTTGTTTGGCTCTATTTGGATACTATTCACAGTGCTTCTTTCAGATTATTTTGGTTGTTACTACTAGGATGCAGGTTTTTTAATTTTTTTATTTTGGTTCAGGTGTGGTTCTGTTGTTGTCTAGTTCTGTTGAGATTAAAGTTATTTGAACATTTTTCTAAATTCTTTAATTAGTTAGTTAGGTTCTGTTAGGGTTCTTCTGGGATTCAGGTTGCTTGTTTGCTTCCTTGGGTTTTGTTTGTTGTTTTGGTTCCAGTTTACTTTCTTTGATTCTATTGCGGTTCTGCTTGTGGTCCTGTTGTGGTTCTCTTTGGGCTGAGGTTCTCTAAGCTGTACCTGGTAGATATTAAATTCTTTCAGTGAGGTTCTGTGTGGTTCCTGCTTTGGTACATTTGGGTTTTTGCTAAATGTTAGGACACACTGATTGGTTCTGCTGGTGTTTTTTCAGGGTTTCTTTTTGGTGGTTCTCTTACTTTCACAGACGTGGCGTGTGAGGAAGGTTCCGGCCATCCAGGGTTTCTGGTTGTAGCCGGGACAACAGCGATCGCAGCTCTCTCCACACGTGTTGTGCTCACATTCACAGCTCAGTTTCTGACACAACAACAACAACAACAACAACCATAACTGTCAGACTACAACATACCATGACAACAGGAACAATAACAGGATGTTAACAGGACACTCCACAACATTAAATGTAACTATAATCAGATAAAAAGTGACATAAAATTGTAATTGTTGGCAAACTGCTGTTGTATAAGAGGAATAAAACACTTGGGGAAGTGCTGTTAAAGTCACCTTGGTGAGCGTGTTGAGAGGACAGGCTTTGGCGTGGCCGTAGCAGATACACATCCCTCCTACTGATATGTCCTTAACAGAGTAATAATACTGCGGAAGAGACACAACAACACCTTACTAGGAGACTTTTTTCGTTTATAAATAATTAATTCAAATTAATTAGTTAATTAAGACATCAGTGTGTTTAACTTGCAAGTGATGTATTAAAGAACACTATGAAGTTACTACTATGTTTAAAAAGCTAATATTTATACACACTTAGGAATATTTATACTCTCTGAGGAACTAACACTTGGTATGATGAGTTACTGTCCCTGCTGCCGTCAGCCAATCAGAAAACGTTTGTGTGTCAGAAAACGTGTGAGTATCACTTTATATGAGATGACATGTTGTGATATGGAGTGATAAAATATATATTTAAAGAGGCTAATTGTTTTGATGCAATACAAGGTGATTCTGGCCACACCTCCTTTCTTTAGACTGACAGATACAGAGGCCACACCTCCTTTCTTTAGACTGACAGATACAGAGGCCACACCTCCTTCACTGTGACTGACAGACACAGAGGCCACGTCTCCTTCATTGAGACTGACAGACACAGAGGCCACGCCTCCTTCACTGAGACTGACAGACACAGAGGCCACGCCTCCTTCACTGAGA
>JAKKZI010000247.1:0-11288 GCA_037576675.1 Pangasius sanitwongsei
TCTGTAAAGCTGCTTTGTGACAATGTCCATTGTTAAAAGTGCTATACAAATAAAATTGAATTGAATTGAATTGAATAGTACCAAAAAGGTAGTAACAAAAAGGTACCAGACTCTAGCAAAAGTTCTCTGAGTCCTGTTCTAAAGTTTTCTTTTTATTATTACAGTCTATAACAAATACATATACATACACAACCTCACTGCATTGCCTCCTGCAAAAGAATGAGGCCTTCACAGATCTCTAAAAGGAATTGGACAGGAAGAGGTAGATCAGTAACATTAAGTCCTTACTGCTCTAAAGAAATGTTTTCTTGAGTGATATATATATACAGTATTTGTATTTACGAAAAGAGACATTACAAGAACGCATCCAAAGACTCAAAACACACTGTTACTACAGACTATACACTCTCAGAAAAAGGAGGTACCTTTGGGAGTTTTGGAAGAAAGTTGATCATATCAGTTTTGTTGTTGGAAAAGAACTTTACACAAACATGTTTTTAAAGATAATGAATAATCTTTGTTTGATTTGGCCTGTACCCTGTAAGAAGAAGAGGAGCAGGTGAAAGCAGTTGACACCCAACACCCTTCACACACGATCCTGCTGAAGCTCCTCAGAAACTGGATACCATTTATGAGTTTTGAGGCCAATGCCCTCTCTACCTCTCATCATTTAGTACTTATAACATCAAAGCCAAACAACCACAATGGCGTTCAAACCACTCGCCCTTCAAAAGATCGACAAGGTATTTTCTTCACCTTCTTCAGCGTCTTTCCTCCCAAACAATGGCTAAGGGTCGACAAAAGGAGGGAGGACAAAGCAAAAAAGGAGGCACGTTGCTCACCTGCTGGAAGTAACACAATCACTTAACGACCACGCTGGGTATTATGGACCACGCTCAAGAGAAAGGGGACCACACGCTTAATATCCCACGCAAACCTTAGATGCTGTCTAATATTTCATTGATTTGATTGGGGCCCTCCTAGTAACTAACATCTATAATAAGATGACTGAGCGTGGAACTCTACTTAGACATAAAGGGTATGAATGGCCAAATGAGATTCAAGGAAAAGTAGACATGTAGAACAAATATAAGCTGAAAACAGTGAGAGAGAGAAAGAAAGCACAAGAGACTTTAGACGGAGGATATAAGAGAAGGAGAGTGTTGATAGGTCCAGGTGTACCATGTTAAGGTAATTCTTAAGTAATACGAGAAGAGGGCTTCTGTATGTCAGCTCATATAACACACACACATACGCATAACCGGTTGTTTTATTTAAGCGTAGCTTACAGGATGGGCTACTGTTGACAGTCACACCTCTTCAGCTTTGAAAAGCTGAAGCCAACCTTGTTGATAAGCCAACCTTGGAAACCCATTTCAGTGGCTACCTGGAAGCATATCGTCAGTGGGTTGCTTTCACGATGTCATTCACAATGTCATTCTGTCATCGCTGCATCACATATGTCAAAATCAGTTCCTGATGTGCCTCTCATTTTAACATTTGACCCAAGCTTCAGGGACTGCATTTATCTTTAGCCATGTCTAACACTGGTTGACGCTCCACTCGGGCCCCCTGTAGCAGCCTCCATGTTGCTGGAATCGCTAGGGTCAGCGGTGTGCTTTTTCCAGAGAATAGCTCCATTGTGAGGCCCCCTGTGTGCTAGCTGACTAAGGGAAGTGAGCACTTGGCTAAGGGGGCTTATCTGACCACGCCCCCTTTCCCCTCCTTCCTGGAGAGCTTTAATACAATTCCTTTCTAAATACCTCCCCTGTTCATCCCTCTATCCTCTCCTATTCACTCAATCCCAATTATTCATTTCATCATTCATTCACTCATTCATTCATTCAAGGTAATACTTTATGGAAGGTACAATTTTGTAGATATTTATTGATCTGTGTAACTATGTATGTTGGTGTGTTTTGAATTGTGCATCACATCTGGTCACATTAAATTCAGGAGAGACCGGTAGAGGTCGGTCTCATCAGAACTTCAATAGCTGTGGAAATTCATTGTCCCCCTGGGCGCAAAAATATTCATTCACCTAACGTGAATTTAATTGGTCCAAGTTACTGGTTAACTGCTTTCGAATGTCACCCTTTAAAATGCGTAGTTAATTCATGCCAGTCACATGACACTCACAGGTCATATAGGAGGGACTCTAGACCAGCTATTTTAACAAGGGCCTGACTGAATTTATATACAAACTTCAAAGGGCCCTTAGTGCAAGCCCTTAATACTCAAATAGATGGCAGTCACAAAGTAGCCATTACTGCTACTGTGTAAAGCCTAAGCCCCCCTCTACCCATTCTTTCTCTCTGATTGAGGTAAACCAGTTTCCTGCTGATGGTGGTTAATTTCAGCCGTCTGTGTCGTAACAGGAGCCATTTGGAACAATACAGCAGCACATTCACTCAGTGAAGCCCAAACAATAACACAGACAGTTAATTTAAGAACATCATGGCCATTTTATTTATAGATAAATAACTGTTATATTCAGGGCAGCCTATAATGGATTGGACATTAACCAATTATAAATAAGCTATACATACGCAAATACACATACAAAGAGGTCCTGGCCCTTTTTATACCATATGTAGTCTTTTCAGGGGATCATAACTGGATTTATATTTCTAAATAAAATTATAATGTTTAATACCATTATCAAAATCTTGGTATCTTGTGCTGCTCTGCCAGGTCTGTTCTTTCAGTGTTTGCTTATTTTGGGGCTTTACCTTCAGTCCTGTCCTTAGTAAGTGCAATGCTGGTTAATGAGTTTAAATTTGTGACTGTAAAACTGAAAAACTAGGACTATTTTGGGTGTTTGTCCTTCTGCCAAAGTAAGGTCATCCAACCACTGATGAGGGATTTAGTTACTCAGTCTAGCTCTGCTGGCAGCCATACATGCCCAAACCATGACACTCCATCCTGTTTGCCAATATAAGGTGCTTTATAATGGAAATAGCAGCTGTTCATAGATTTTATCTGTACTAAATTTTAGCATTAACTTCACGTTCACTGAAACACTTCATGCTTCATGAAGCTGATGAGACTGAAGCATCGTTCTCTCTCTGATTACACTGATTTGATGATGGTGATGACAAAAGCCATTTTTGGTTGCCGGATTAGACACGCTAAAAATCAATGTCATGGTTTATTTCCCTGACTTGCTGTAGCTCTGTCAATGGACGCAAGTGTGTGTGTGTGTGTGTGTGCTATAACCAATCCCAGACCCATTCACTGACACACTCATCCCGTTTCACACAGACCCCAGCCATAAAACCACACTTCCGCACTCTCACCCTGCATCAGTCATTCCTCTGTTCTATACCACTCTCTGTCATTCTTTCACTCTCACTCCATCCTGGCATTAATGGTGTCCATTTAAAGTGACCACTGGGTCATGGCACCAGATCAGCAAAAGAAGTACCACAAAAAAAGGAGAAGCGAGTATATGAAACAAGTAAAGCATGTAACATAAGAGCAAGGCAACATTTATAACCGTACTTTTACTGAAGCCGAGCACTCTCATGTAAATTAGCAGCTTTTTGAAACACGAGGCGTATGTTAGCAGCTGGGCCAGAATTGGAGGCATGTGTTGCGTTGCAGTGGGGCGGGTTTACGGTCACCGCCACCATTTGATGTGCTGTAATGAGGAAGTGAGCAACTTCCTGTGGCTAACAGAAGCGAGGGATTGGAGGGGGTGGTGGGGTTATGGTAGGGGAGATAAATGAAAAGCAGAAGTACTGGGGCGGCCAGACAAACAGGAGCATTGGGTTAAATGATCTTTTTGTTGTGCTTCCTTAGATTGGCAGGGGGCAAGGGCACATCCAGGTTGAGCAATGTGTGTAGGAGATGTGTGCAGTCTTACACATCATTATGGATGAAAGATGAAATGCATTTAGGCTAATTGTGTATGCCAGAGCCAGCTGGAACAGTGGAGCCTTTTAATCAGGGGAAGTTATATTGCATTGCTAAGTCAGTGTTATGAATTCTGTTAGTTGGACTTGGACACTGTTCATTCTAATGCAGCCTTTTCAGCCAACAGATTGTCCATAGAGCCTTGTTTTAGACTGATCGAGGTTAGAGATTAGATCAGTAGATTAAAACCTCTGTGAGAAGGTCTGGAGAGAACTGTGGCAAACAGTGGAAGCACAGTTGATTTCCGAAAGCACATATTTCCCCAACGTCACATTTCACCAGCTCTTATAAAATCCACTGACCCAATAAACTTCTCTTTAAAGCAATTTTGTATTGTGCTTGTTATCTCAATGTTGACCTTTAGAGCAGGATTTGTGACCTTACCTCCACGCAAACAAAAGACGAACACCAGGATTTGTTCAAGTGCCCTGAACACCCTGAATGGAGAAGATCTCCAACATGATGTGGTTAAAAACAGTGAAGTTGGGATCACCCCTCTAACAGCAAAAGTGAATTTTGAGCGTCAAACAATTAAGGCACTGGTCAACTCCTCCAGTTGATCTGGGGTCCATTTGGGAATGTAGGCACCATTGTTACTCTCCAACTGGGTCTTTCTGAAGATAGACGTGTGGAATGCTGCAGTCAGAGCTTATAAATCTCCTCCAGATGACAACAATGCAGTTGAATAGCCATAAAGTTCTCTTAAGTATCTTTTCCACCACTGAGGATTAGCCTGTTAGCATCTTCTCTCCTGAGGGCCTGCTTATTCTTATGCAATGAGTTAAGACCCCCTGCTGAACACACACTCACACACCTAGACACACACACGCATACATCTTTGGACATTCCTGGGGTGGTCAAATCAGTCAATTAATCAATAAATGACATTAATGTGAGTGAACATGCTGATTGATCCACATCCAAGAAACAAGCATAGAATTGAGCATGTCATTGACTTACTGAGGTATTGCTGCTCTCCTGAGATTGAGGTAATAAATCTCACACATGAATGACTCAGGCTATTAAGGAGGCAACTGTGGGAACAGACCATCCAAATAAACCAGATTAGATGAGAATTTAAGAGATTAACTCTATCTAAGACTTAGCCTCTGTGTGTGTGTGTGTATGTGTGTGTGTGGACTCATTATTTGCACATTGATTTATTGACCTCACAGATTTGAAGTGGCTTATCCCTCCTTTGGGGATTCCACATACCAGCCTGCCAGCAATGATGTCATGGGAGCATTGTGATAGGTTGCCAAACGTTGCATAACGCTCTTATCAATATCAGTGCAGTGTTATAACGCAGCGCTGGCATGACCCAAAGCACTGTCATGCTGTTCTGAGGGATGTTTGCTTCGTAGAGTATGTTTTTCTTCAGATAGTGACAGAAAAAAGTGACTTAGAAAGGCTTATCCCCCTGCTGACTCATACTAACAGTACAGTCATTGGTCATAATAATAAGGCACAGAGTGTATTACACTGTATTCACTGCAGCAGTAGTCAGTGATGGAGAACCGGGTTAGCCTGCAATAACTTGCATTTTGATCACTTACAATAAAGCAGACATGTCCAAAGAGAAACAACTTTAAGAGCTCTTACTGCAGCTAAGGTTATCAAACTTCCAGACAGTCTGTAGTCTGTCATATGAGTGTCAATGTTTTTCTTACCACTACTGAGACTTAAGTATGCCCACTAGTGTTCTGGGGCCTGCAGTTATGAGAAAGGTTCTCTTTTGGTCACATATGATGCTTCATGAATACTTTAAGGTAAAGGTTTTCCAAGCCTGTTTTTTAAAATTCCAATACCACCCAGTATGAAGGAATTCTCACTAATCCTGCCAGCTCCAGCAGACACCAATAGTAACCAATCTCACTGTTTCCCACAGGAAATTTGACCAATCCCACTGGTGTCCACAGTTTTTTGTACCTGATCATACCTGCCTGCAATATTTGTGATGAACAATTTTGGTTCTATGTCCCAAAATATAAACAAAGTAGTAATTTAGCCCACTGCAACCCAGTGTAAATGAGTTGTGTACTCAGTGCTAATTAACAGCAAGCTTCATATCTGACCACCCTCTTTACCCACACGAAAGTAAAAACCGCCCACTCTCTCACAACTTTTATTAGGTCATCGGCTCCCACAGAATCCCGAACCTGATGCACACCTGTACTCTAAGACTCCATTTATACCTTGCATTAACATGCATTGTTATGAACAAATAACATATAACCACATTACAAAATGTCATCAGAAAGTGATCAAATCAACCAGACTATACGGCCAAAAGTTTGTGGACACCTGACCATCACACCCATATGTGATTCTTCCCGTTAATGATGCCACAAAGTTGGCAGTAGACAATTGTTTTGATTGTCTTTGTATGCTGTAGAATTACAATTTCCCTTCACTGGAACTAAGAGGCCCAAACCTGTTCCAGCATGACAATGCCTCTGTAAACAAAGCGAGCTCCATGAAGACATGGTGTGTGAAGGTTGGAGTGGAAGAACTCAAGTGTCCTGCACAGAGCCCTGACCTCAACCCCACTGAACACCTTTGGGATGAACTGGAACTGGAGACTCCTTACCCAACATCAGCGCCTGACCTCACTAATGCTCTTGTAGCTGAATGAACACAAATCCCCACAGCCACGCTCCAACATCTAGCGAAAATCCTTCCCAAAAGAGTGGAGCTTATTATAACAGCAAAGGGGAATAAATCTGGAATGAGATGTTCAACAAGCATGTATGGGTGATTGGTCAGGTGTTGGCAAACTTTTGATCATAAAATGTACCTCTTTGTGATTATCTAATTCAGGCGTAAATGCAGTAAGTACCGTGTGTTCACACCAGCTTTGCATTACAAAGATACACACCTACAGAATACATAATCCAAAAAATACTTAAGCATTTTTCAACCTAATCTCTATTCAAAGCATGTGTATTGTATGAGTATAGTATGTGTAACCACACATAGACAATAATGTTGACACATTTACCTATAAAAACTAACATATGGTGGGATGCTATGAAAAAATAGTCGATTTTCATTAAAAGAAAAACATCTAAAATATCTGCAGAAGCTTGTCTGCAGTTGTTCCTGGGAGAAATCACCAGTTAATTACTGTAGATAACTGCTTTTTCACAGCACAAAAGTACAGGCTGTACAGTTTAGCGATCTACCACCACTCCTATTTTGACATGCTCTCTCTAACTAGATAATTTATCTGATCATAATGTGCAGTAAATGTGTCAGGAACTCATATAAATGTCAGTGTAAACACAACAATGCTGTAAGATCCAGATATTGGAATTCAGATATACACATCTTCTTACTGCAAGGTGTAAATGAGGCCTGAAAGCTGACCCATATCATTCAAAATGAGCATCAAACACTCGTCCCTTCTTTTTTCTCTATTCACCCTTTTTACCTTTCACTTTATCATCCGCTTTTCTCTCTCTGAGCGCTATCCCCCTCTATTTCCCCCCGCAGTGGACTGTGCTGTGGGTCCCTCTGACAAAGGTAATTGTAAAGATGGGCCTTAACAAAAAAAAAAAAGAAAAAAAAATAAAGAAAGAAGTGCCTAAATGGCGTCAGGCAGCACAATGGAGGAGAAGAATGCGCCTTGCGGACAAAAGGCCACGATGGGCCGCATTAGCTCCGGGGGTGAAGGCTCTGAACGGACGGATGAACACAGGGTCCTGCAGGGCTCATCCGAGAAAGCTCCATACCCCAAGCACCAATTGATATGGGAACCGCACTATGTAACATCCTCACATAAGGCCGGTACTTTGTGCAATTTATCACCACTGTGTCACGCAGACACGGGAGGTTTGGTTTTATGTACACAACAGGTTTAGACGGGCCTAAAAGAGAAGAGAAGGACTATAGCTATAGCAAGCGTGAGACTGGTCTGACGTGAGGTATGGAAATGGCCCATTATGTTTTCTGGGAGAGGATATTGTTTCCCTGCTGTGCCATGACTCCTAAAAAGAAGCAATTATTTGCATAGTGATCAAAGTAAAAGCGAGTGAATCATAAAGAGTCAGGCATGTTTTTTTTAAGCAAATCTAATATGCATTTCCATCCACTGAACCAAATATGAAACTAGTAATGGACATGCCACTGGTCATTAATGTCATGCAGTGATTGTGCCGTATTATTCTCAGCCAAGTGGGATCTATGGGATAAATGATCTCCCATGATCTTCCATGGGATCTCTAGGAAATGGAAAAATTAGTCTTTAGGTATCTTATAGTCGAAACCTGCAGTAGTGTGATACAAATATATAGCATTAAAATGTTAATGTAGCACATTATCAGAATTTCACCTAACATACAAAATGCCATACTGCGATCCACACACATACACACAATGGAAGAGTCTCCAGTTATGTAATAGGAATAGGAAGCAGCTGCTACCAATAGCTGGACAGTTGGTCTTGTCTTCTCTAGTTTCCTGCACACACACACACACACTAAATAACATACACAGCTCAGTATAGTCACCATCTGATCTGAAAAGAAATCTGATCACTCAAAAAGCAGCATTCTGACCTTTTAGAGTAAAGTGTTCTTATATGATATGCGCTTTGAATTAATAATTAAATTCACCACAAAAGTCTAAAGAGGATGTTAAAAGAATACTCTTGAATTTATTTATTTATTTATTTATTTATTTACTTATTTACTTACTATTTTCTATATCTTATGAGTGCAGTATGCAAGTGATTACTAAAAACATGATAAAGTAAACACAGAAGTGCCTTGGTTTTTAGTTCATTGCAGGTGGATACGATAAAAACTTTGGGAACTTGTAAGTCACTGGACACGTTTCCAGTTTCTTTTTCAGTACAAGAAATCATTTTGAACTTTTTGTCCATGGTATTTCCCCAAACACTATAGATGCAGTGGATAAGTTCAGATTCAAGAAACACTGGATTATTTTAACCATGATAGGAATGAAGAGACAAGTGTTGTTTTTTTTTTAATTGTAGCTTGTCCCACCCATCCATTTCATTCTCTGTACTGCTTATCCTACGCAGGGTTGCGGGGGAGCCTGGAGCCTATCCCAGGGGTCTTGGGGCACAAGACAGGGGACACCCTGGACTGGGTGCCAATTCATTGCAGGGCACAATTGCACACATACTATGGACAATTTGGAAATGCAAATCAGCCTAAAATGCATGTCTTGGGACTGGGGGAGGAACCCCTCCAAGCACAGGGATAACATGAAAACTCCATGGACACAGGTGGGAATTGAACCCCCAACCCTGGAAGAGCACGGCAACAGTGCTAGCCACTAAGCCACCATGCCCCCTGCTGAGTCAGATTGCAAACTCAGATTGCATGATTTGGATGCATGATGGGGTAGAACTGGCTTTAAAAGGTAACAAACAACCAAAGAGTTCCTAAAATCATTGGAAACACATAGAAAGCCACTGGAATGGGATCTAAAATCCCTGGAAAATGTGCCATTTAAGTGTCGATGGAAGGCCACCCTTAAAATCTAGTGATGCACTGAAGTCCATTTCATATGCTTACATTTATACTGGAATTCAATGGTAATTAATCATGAACGGGAGGTGAAATCTTGGAAATATCAAGCAGTATATGTCCTATCACAGTTCCTGGGAAATGTGAACGGAAGCAAATACCTTACCAGGAAAGGGGATGATGTTTTCATGACAATGCAGCCAACAAAACGGGGAAAAGCCTGAAGTCAAAAAGAAGGAAAAGAAATGTCTGGAAATTGAAGTCAGCAACAATGAAGCTGTTGGTCCCATATCCAGGAATAAGAAACTCTTCTCTACAATCTGAGAACTGGTCAATTATAAACCATAGTTATAGGTATAATTTGTTTTGTTATACATCCAGTGTAATGGCAAGTGTGAATGAGTGCATCCTGATACTAGGAAACATATGGCAAAACACATCTAGGATTTTGAGTGATGAGGAAGAGAACTCCAAGTTTCAATTTGGGTTGTGAAATTTTAATAACACCACAACCTTACAGGCATGACCTTTCATTGCATTGCAAGATTTAGGGTTTAGAAAGACAGAAGGCTTCACATTCGTACTAAAGTGTGGGGGGACGGGGAGACGGGGGTACGGGACATAAGTGGAGTGCACTTTTGGCCTGCGCTGATGACAAAAGGAAGGGTAGTACATCTCTCTTCCTGACACTTTTATTACAGGTACAATGAGTGCCGACCAGCCTGCTCACACAGTGCAGACAGACTGAAGTCATATGTTAAAGCGCAAGAGTGATAAGCTTAAAATCTGCTAAACAAAACTCTCTGTGTGTGTAAGCATTAACTCATTTTTATGTAACATCCACACGTGTGCACAATTACACAATGCCCGTTGTTCCAGTCACACATGCCTGCACCAGGCCGACGCCGCTGGTGTTTTTGAAATTGGGAGCCCCATGATGCTTCAGGAGGCACTGTTTAGAGAGACAGTGCTCTTTCTATTGTGTGTCTTTATCACACCACCGAAATGGACGTCACATGCACACAAAGCCAGTGCATGCCAGTGTAATCCCATGTCTGATGATTTCATATGTTCAACACTCTGTGGCTAACACTAACACATCACAAACTGTGTTGCTTATGCTAGCATAGTACCACAACATAATTAACATATAATTAACATGCCTACAATATCGGCTAACAGCTGACGTGAGCCTGATGTGAAAGTGCATGGTCTGAAATCTCCAGCTGGAAGAGGTTTAAGTGGTGGAGTAAGTCTTTACGGGGGTAATGCGGTGTTCCCCGGCTATGCTGCTGCAGGTTTTATTACCCCGTGGAGAGATCTCAGTGTGTGTTTGCGATAAACGCATTAGGATTTGATACCACCATGGCTTGTAATCCTTTTTGAAGTGGGATTCGTTTTCCAGTCGTGGCCGGAATACCATTCTAGGTTACAAACCCTTCAGATGAGAGAGGGGTGAGAAACTCCATTCATCTGAGAGCGAGAGAAGAATGAAGACTGACAGGTAATGATATGAAATGGATTTCAGTTCATTTTCACTCAAATTCAATAAGCACTTTATCCTGGTTAGGGGGACATTGGATCCAGAGTCTATCCCGGGAACCCTGGGTGTGAAGGTTGAAATATACCCTGGATGGTACGCCAGTCCATCAGTCATCACAGGGCACCTGATGGTACATCAGTCCATCACAGGGCACCCAGAGAACCCAGAGGAAACCATGGGAAGACATGGGAAGGACAGGCACTTGAGCTGTGAGGCAGACACACTACAACTGCATCATGCATATATACATACATATATATATATATATATATATATATATATATATATATATATATACAGTCAGGTCCATAAATATTGGGACATCGACA